>JACEIK010005578.1:0-40977 GCA_018107945.1 Datura stramonium
CCGATCATTGTTGTAAGTATTATTTTAAGCTTTTGTCTATGAATGCTATTAAATTACTTATGAACATGATAGGCTAAAACTACCACAACTAGGGTTGTGGTAACCATGGTGAATTAACGAACTAGGGTTTGCGCGACGTGATTCTTAACCAATACAAACACTTATATTGTATTCTCTTCATCGTTAAAGATTCTTAATGGTTCCGCAACTTTCGAAAGTGCCCGAATTCTTTACTTTCTTTGGTCAAATAGGTAGAGATTCCTATAAGAGAATTACAATGGAGCGTTGATTTTGATAATCATTGTATTAAATTGTGTTGTGGTCACAGGATAGTTATATCTGGAACTTAGTGATAATGGTTAGTTTGCAAAACACATGAGACTTGGTTGAGTAATTGAGGATAGTCATTCAATAGGGATTGGTCGATCATTTGAAGGAACCTAAGTTATCAGTTCTATAAGTAAAGTATTGGAATAGATCACTAGTGTAAAATCCAAAGTAGTTAAGGATCCATGGGGAACACTTACCCTAGTTAATTTCAAAAATTTGGAAACAACCACCAACTTCTCAACATTGTTACTTTTTTTACAAATCCCCCCTCTTAGGTAATAATCGACTAAAAAGCTTAAGCCCTAGCGTTTTTCTACATCCTTCCATATTCCCTGTGGAAACGATCCCAACCTCTAGTTGCTTTCTTTAATGACAACGTCCGCTTCATACTTCAGTTAGAAGTGTGGTTTGAGCATTATCAAAAAGTGTGTCGTTGCCAGGGAATACGGTTTAGGATTAGATTAATTGCTTGTGTTTAACTTTTAGTCTTTATTTCCTATTTTTTGTTTTTCTTTTATTTTCTAACGTGTCACAGGTTAGCATGGTGAAACAAGAGACCAAGATGTGACTACGGTATCAACAGGTATCTTGAAGATGTTTTAGTAATCAAGATACCTGTGTCGTGCCACGATGTTAAATCAGGAGTTACTTTGGAGGTAACCCAAGATAATTTTTTTTTTGTTTTTGCATGTTTGTTCAAGTGTGCAGGTGATAAGTCATAATTTTTAATAAAGATTGAGCTTAAATATTTAAGGCAAGGAGTAGAGGCCCAGGGAGTTCTTCTTACACAGTATTACTTTATGCTAATTTGTTTTAGCACTAGGGATAGTGTAACCAATTAAGTGTGGGGAGGGAGAAGTGAACTCCATAGTACCATGCATACCTTAATTGCTAAATTTGCACATGGTAGGCCTATTTTTTTTGGTATTTATGATTTGTCATGCATGTTTGATAGTTTGTAGTATTTTTTAGTTTTATTTTATTTTGGGTTCCTCCGATTTTTGTTTTCGGTACTTTTCCTGTGGATAGTCCCTTAGAACTAACTAGAGTGTCTAGATTTTTATTTTTATTTTTATTTTTAGTCATTGAGTAAAGACTTTGCCCGATGATGGATGGATTACGACCGTCTTAAGGGTAAATTAGTCATTAGGAAGAAAAAGACTTGATCCTTACGAATGCTAGGTGCTTCACTTTAGTTATCGTTGAGACTTTATTAGATTCACTCAAAAATGCATGAAAAAGGTAGAAATACTTAGTCTCTTGGAAATGGGACTCTTGTACTTGAAAAAATGGGCTTAATTATGTTATGCATAAAATATTGATATATGTGTTTATGTGATCTTGATTTCCATTGTTAAATCATCTTATGCCAATGTGTGAGGAATTACTTTTTATACTCCATGATTGTAAATTGACGTCTAGAACATGCCCGGTGTGTGGGAAAAGAGAAATAAGAATGATGGATTTAGGAAGTGATATAGGCATTTCTTTGATAGCCTTATTTTTATTCTATTTTACCTACCTTGATGGTAATTATCCTAGTTAGCCATGTTGAGCCTTAACCTATTCTTTTGATATCCATATTATAAGCTTGAATCCCTTTTTATTCTATTGACTTATATTTGATCCAAATGACTCCTAGAGCACTATAATGAAATTTTTTTGTAGGAAAGGAGCATAATTGGAGAAGTGAAGGGAAAAGCTAAAAAGTGTGGTGAATTGGAAGAAAAGAAAAAGATGAAATTTTGCTAAACAAGGAGGGTGATTTTTAGTGGGAAAACAAAAAGAAGAAATAGCTTTGACAAATTGAATATTTACCGATTAACCGTACCCATTTATTTATAATGAACCTATTTTGGCCCTGGTCCTTCCTTGGATATTGTGAACCTCAACATAAGAAAAATCCTTAGTTGAGGGTGGATATAGTAGGGGTTCGTAAATGGTGGGAATGGAAGAAAGGAAAAGAAAATAGAAAAAAATGTGTGTGAATGAACTCAATGTTAAAAGAAAAATTCCCACTAGTCACCTAAGTTGAAAATTGAAAAATAAAAGGGGGTATAAGGAGAGAATTTGGAAATTGAAGAAAGTGTTAAAAAATTCAAAGTGTTGTGAAGTATTAAAATGCTTAGGGAGCTTATTCACTATCTTGGCCAAATAGTTCATACCTTTCCCTTAGCCTACATTACAACCAAATTAAAGTCCTAATTTATCCTTGATTCATAAATATATATTAGCGGAGTATTAAACTAAGGCCAAGCCTATGAGTCGTCTTTTGCATGTATGTTGAGTTCTTTAGGAGTGAGCGAAATTTGTTATATTTATGCCCAAGTTAATATTGTTAAATGTCTTGTGTGTGAGAACGGGCATCTCTCCAAATTTTAAGGGGCACAATGGTAAGACTTTAGTTTAATATTGATTTCTAAATTACATATAATTAATATTGGCCCAAAATATGTCTTGTTGAGTTAGTTTTCAAAAGCTAATTTATTTCGAACATTGACATCTTAATGTTGAACCTATATGCATGCGAGTGAGTTATTTGAGCTTCATTGAATTGTCTTATGATCCTATGTGTAAGTAGACCTGTTCGTAGGATGGATTTTGTTCTTAAATGTGAGAAGGGAAATTGTAGATTGTTCGAGAATGAACAATAGATTAAGTTGAGGGTATTGGTGTAGGGCGTACTTACATACTTCATAGATGTATTTTGCCCACACTTTACTATGTTTTGAGAATAAATTATGCGTTTTTTCATGTGTTTATGTTACATATTTGTGAAAATGGCTAACACATGTGATGAGATGTTTTTAGGTCTTAAAATGATGAATTTGAAGGTATTTAAGGATAATTGATCAAATGTGAAGATGTGGGATCGAAAGATGCAAAAATTGAAGTCCGCACGACGTTGGCGCAGCCATGCGCGAGGTAGCCGCACACTGGCGCAAGGCCAGGCGCGGCGCAACCCTCCTTTAGCGCAGCAGCACACGTGCAGTGGCCTTCCTTCAGTGCAACAACAGGCGTGAGGCGCCAGCATTTCTCGGCAGGGGCAGGCTCGAGGCACCCCAACATTAGCGCACGAACACACGCGACGCGACAGCAAGTCCTGCGCAAGGGCAAGCTCGAGGAAGCTTCCTTCCCCACGCGGCATGGTAGGCGATGCGCATATGGTAAAAATTGGCTTCCTACATCAATTAGGAAAGGAAATTTACAAATCCCAAGACAAATTTATCAAGGAACAAGGAAGACATCAAACTACTACAAATATCCTTCTATTTTCAAGATTTTAGAAAAAAGTTTTGAATGAAGTTGGAAAATCAAGTTTTAAATCAAGCTTTTAATATCAAGATTTACCTAAAGTTTCAAAACTTACAATCTAGTTTTGAGAGTTAGTTTTATTTTGAGATATTATTGTAAGGTTGTTCCTCCGAATTTTGCATTAAATAGGTGAAGGCTCTTCCAATCATTGTTGAAGTATCATTTTAAGCTTTTGTCTATGAATGCTATTAAATTACTTGTGAACATGATAGGATAAAACTACCACAACTAGGGTTTTGGTAACCACGGTGAATTAACAAACTAGTGTTTGCACGGCGTGATTCTAAATCAATACAAACACTTATATTATATTCTCTTTATCTTTAACCCAATCATTGCTGAAGTATCATTTTAAGCTTTTGTCTATGAATGCTATTAAATTACTATGCGGAACATGATAAAGATAAACCACCACAACTAGGGTTTAAGTAACCACTCGTGAATTAACAAACTAGTGTTTGCACGGCGTGATTCTAAATCAATACAAACACTTATATTATATTCTCTTTATCTTTAACAATTCTTAACGATGCACAACGTTAAGAAGTGCCCGAATTGTTTACTTGCTTGGTCGAAGAGGTATAGATTAGAAAAGAGAACTACCACGGAGCCTTGACTTTGATAATCATTGTATTTACTTGAGCTGTGGTCGCAGGATACTTATATATATGGAACATGGTGATAATGGTTGGGTTTGCAAACTCATGAGACTTGGTTAAGTAATTGAGGATAGTCATTCAATAGGGATTGGTCGATCGTTTGAATGAACCTAAGTTATCAGTTCTATAAGTAAAGTATTGGAATAGATCACTAGTGTAACACCCGAAGTAGTTAAGGATCCACGGGGAACACTTACCCTAGTTAATTGCATAAATTTGGAATCAACCACCAACTTGTCAACATTGTTACTTATTTTTACAAATCCCCCCTCTTAGTTAATAATCGACTAAAAATCTTACACACTAGCATTTTTCTACATCCTTCCATATTTCCTATGGGATCAACCCCAACCTCTAGTTGGGTTATTTATTGAAAACGTCCACTTCATACTTTAGTTAGAAGTGTGGTTTGAGCGTTATCAAGGAGGAATAGACCCGTTGATTTCTAGGGGGTGTTATAAAAGTGGTCAATACCCCTAGTATTTAAATAAGTCACCTATACCTTCACTATAGTCAAAATTTGGATGGCATCTAAGATTGCTAGGAGCAGCCGAGCATGTGTGAGGGTCCATAAGCAATAAGACTCCCAGAAACAGTAAAGCTCAGGTCATAAAGTGATTGACCCTACCGCAGTATGTTGATAGCGGTGGTGAGTACCCGGAGAATAATGGTTGTGACCCCACCTTATTATGTTGAGGGACATAGAGATTATATCATGGGAACTGGCCCAGTGCGGGTTAGGAAGATATAGGTTAGTAGACTTGGCCAGTAATATGCTTGCCAGTATGGTGCATGGGGAACGAACCCTAGATTTTAGGCTATAGAAGTAAGGCAAGACATGAACATCTAGCTTTGGAGGATAACAGAGGAGAATAGGACCACCTCTAGGTTGTAGCGGGCTGATAAAGCATGGAATCACCGTTGAATGTCGAGAAATAAGCATCAGGCTGACATTTAAAGGATAGTGAATGGTGACCTAGAATATTGCAATATCACCTCTAGTTGTGGAGGCGAAGGAGTTACAACATAGAGACCCTAGCCTAGTATAGCCTAGAGACAAAGCCCAATAGAATGAGTCATCAGCCTTCGGGATAGCAGGGGGTGGAGTCTTGAGACCTAGAGGTCGGCTCCGTGTTCGAAATGTGGCAGGGCTTCATTGGTAGACTGTAGCAAAAGTACACCTTGTCTGTTATTCTCTCCATCCAGGTTTGGCAGATATGCATCACGTTACAAAAGGAATTGTTGTGTTATAGCACGGTGCCCCAATTTCCATTAAGTAATGGCTGAACATCATAAACTTGGTGGGCTAACTGAGGAGGTAGTTGTGCCTACATGAAAATGGGAATGTCAATATAAATTTAGTTATAGATTTACCTTTTACCAGACATAGACTTGACCCTACTTGGGTCATTGTTAAAAGGCTAATGAGATCAACTCATTTCTTACCGGTTAGAACTACGTTTCACCTAAAGATTATGCTGAGTTAAATACTAAAGAGATAGTCCGGCTACATGATATCCCAGTGCCTATTAATCTTGACAGAGGAAAATGACTCACCACTAGGTTTTGGAAATTGGGTCAGACTGGATTAGGGTGTGGATTAACTTGAGTACATCTCATTATCCCAAGACTGAAGGCCAAGTTGAGTGCATATTCTAGATGCTCGAACATATGTACTGATAACACTAGAACCACACCTCCTACTGATGTATTAAGCAGACGTTGTCAATAAAGAACTCAACAAAGAGGTTGGAGTCGAACCCACAGGGAATATGAAAGATCTAGACTAATGCCGGTAAGTGAACTTGTTGGTTAGTTACTCCAATTGGGGGATTTAAGAAAAATAATAATTAAAAACAATGTTTAAAATTGTGATGTAAAATCAAGAGTTAAGACTAACTAGGGTTTCTGTTCCCCATGGGTTCATTACTTCTTCAGGTATACAAACGTGATCAATACCGATGCTTACTTGTAGAATTGATAACTAGGGTTCATCTAAACGACTGGTTCTTCGGTTCATCCAAACGACTGGTTCTTCCTATTGAATGACTATAATCAATCACCGGGTCAGGTCTCATGAGAGATTTCAATTTAACCGTTACCAATTTTTTCAAAATATAACTATTTTGCGACCACAACTCAAGTTAATACAACGATCATCAAGATCAAGGCTTTGCTGTAATTCTTTTTTCCTAATCTCTACCACTCTAGGCTCAAGCAAGAAAATAATTCAGGAAAGTCCTAACGTTGTACACTGTTAAGAAACGTTTAAGCATGAAGAGAATACAATACAAGCATTTTTCATTAGTTTTGAATTAATTTGTGCAACCCTAGCTCATTAATCCAGCATGGTTCCCACAACCCTAGCTATGGAGGTTTTAGCCTCTCATAGTTGCAAGGTTGTGATATGCATTCATAATTGAACACATAAATCAATGCTTACAATGGTAGATAAGAGAAAAACTTCTTTGATTATATCCAAAATAACTCAAGAACAATTCACAAAGATCAACTAGAAATCAAGAAAAGGTTGATAACAAGGCAATCAACTCAAATTCTATGTTGTCTCAATGTTCTCGAAAGTTTTCTCACGTCCTCTAACATCTTCTCTTGAATATAAAACATAAAAGTATGTATATAGACGTAAGAATCCTTTTCCTAAGTTAACAGGGTAAATTTCCATAACAGGTGCTGCATGAGCCACGACAGATCCTATGACCACCCCTAGTAGAATTTTACGGGCTATACCTGTTATCCGTATGTCCATGGCTTCCTAAAATTTGGCTAAGTGTTGAGACTTGGTATGACTCGTACATGCTTCCTATGAGTCATACTGTTCTTCTGTGACTTGACTCTGAGAATTCTCAATTTTGTTGATGTTTTTCACGACTTTGATGGTACAACTCGTACTATCTATCCGTGTTAGGAGTTAGCCTCTTGTGCAACTCTTATAAATATTTCCACGACTCAGTGTTACGGCTCGTAAAAGAGTTGTACGACTTGTACTGAGATTTTTAGGATGCACTCTTCACAACTTAGCGATCTAAAACTTTTCACGGTCTTCAGTACGGCTCGTACTGAGACTTGTGACTTTAGTCCATTTTCTGCACTTTTGAGGCTAGCTTTTTCAAATTCTTGCTCCAACACCATTTGTCCTGTAATCAATGAAAAAATGACTTCTATCCATATAAACACACCTAAGTCCATGCTATTTTCTTAGTTTTAAGCATCGAAAGTGTTGTAAACTCACAACACATCATGTACGGGCATGTATACTAGACTTCAAGAAAGTTGAGATAACCATCCACCACTTATGGAGTTGTATATAATAGTAGTCACCATTTTACCTTCAAGATGACGCGTTATGAGGATATATATGGATAAAAATGCAGGTCTCCCACATGATAGTTCAAAGTGAGTTAATCATAGTTAATGTGACTTGGCAAGATGCACAAATTAGAAGAGGAGATTGAGCTCATAAGAGAGCATTTACTGACAGCCCAGAGTCGTCAGAAGTCCTATTCCAACATATAGTGTAGGAACTTAGAGGTTGATGCGAAGAGATTCGACAAGAAGGGTAAGCCCAATTGCATATTCATCAGGCCTTACTGAATCCTTTGGAAGAACGGCCAGGTGGCCTATGAGTTGGGGTTTCCTTTGGGATTAGAATTGGTTTATCTAGTTTCTCATGAACCAATGCTATTCAAGTGCGTAGGGGACCCTTCTCGAGTTGTCCCAATCGAAGATGTTCAGGTTACAGAAGAGTAGTCTTACGAGGAGACCCCAACAATTATACTGGATCGTCAGGTTCGCAGGGATTATCTCAAAGACCAAAGATGTAGCCTACTAAATTCTTATTGAGAAACAGAAGGGTAGAGGAGATGACTTAGGAAGCTGAGGATGACATGAGGTCTAGATATCCTCATTTGTTTCTGAGGGCGCGGGCAAAGGCCTCTCGAAGCCAGAGGAGGGGCTCGCGTTCCTGCTTCGGTCAGAAAGAGGTCGGCATCTTTGGTACCACCCGCAGTTCAAGAGAGGATGTCGGTAGAGGTATAGGTACCGACACAGGGAGAGGTTCTTACCACTCCAGCATCCTCCGATTTTCTGGCTTAGGTTCTTAACCTCCTATGTGGCCTCATGGGAAATGGAGCAGCACCAACAACTCTTGTCGGGAAGTAATCAAGGATTCAATATGCGGCTAAGGTGGCTCCTCGTATTGGTAACATTTCTAAGGCAATCATGCTCCCTAGGCCAGTGGTTGTTCCTATGATGACAGGAAGATCACGGGTTGTTCTCGAGTTTCACCAAGATAAAGCCTCCCACATTCTACGATGCGAGGCGGAGGACGCATATGAGTTTTATTATCGACTTGGCGAAAGGATCAACAAAATGGGGGCAATGGAGAAGTATGGAGTGGAGTTCTTCACCTTCCAGCTAATGGGTGATGCAATTCTCTAGTGGAGAGCTTTGTGGAGTGTGAACTAGTAGGTGCACCGACTTGGACCCAATTATATTCCACATTTACGGAGAAATATGTACCCCGTACATTGAGAGGTAGCAGAACGGGATGAGTTTAGCACCATTGAGTAGAGGGGCTATTCTATTGCCTCCTACGAGGCCGATTCTAACTATCCCAGTATGCTTTACCCCTCTTTTGCATGCATAGGAGGAAATCGGGATGTTTGTTAAAGTTGAATATGGGTCTTCGATTATCGGCCCTTGAGATGGTCTTCTCAGATAAAACTTTTTAGGAGGTGGTACAATATGTGAAGAATATAGATAGTGTGAAACGGGAGGCATATGCAAGAATGCGAAGAGAAGGCTGGAGGGTGGGTTCCTATAGTGGCCTTGTTGTTACGACTTCGGTACCACAGGGGTTTCTCTGGCGTCCTATTCATTCATACATGCGGGTGTCGGCGGAGCTCGTCGGGAAATACTCCCCAACTAAACGGGTTTAGTCGGGGTACTCAACTGTTTTCTTAGACTTCGAGGATGGTCCTAATTTTTCTATTCATTTCAGGCAATGATCGAGAAGGTATGCTACGAATATGGGAGTATGGCCATATTATCAAATGGTTTCCCGGGTTTAGCCGGGATGGTGCAGCTCATTCCACGCGGCTCTTGAGGCTTCGGCCCTGCCAAAGAAGACGATTACTCGGCGAGATCATCCACAACTCGGGTGAGGAAGTCGGTCGAGGTTAGAGGTGGTCAGTGGCGAGTAGAGAAGGTTCTCGAGGTGATGGGGTGGGCCCTGGTAGGTGAGGGGGTATACACATTTAGTGGGGGCGGTTCGCGGCCGAGTAGCCAAGTACTTCTGCTTTCTGGTAGGCCCAACCCAGGCTTTAGACACTATAATTATAGAGTACGATCTTCATGTCCGAAAAATGGCTATTACATGTTTGATCTAGGTTCTACATTTTCTATGTGTACGCTTACTTTGCATTGGGTTTGGATCTTGTTTATGATGTTCTTGATACTCCTATCCATATGTCTACTCTGTGGGGATTACGTGGTAGTGGATAGGGTTTTTCATGATTGTATGATTGATTTCATGGTGTTTGACACTCTAGTGGACTTAGTGATCTTGGACATGGTTGATTTTGATGTGATTAGAAGGTTGGTTTGTCCACACTTATCATGCCATTCTAGATTTCCATGCTAAAATCATTACTATATCGGGCCCTTGTCATCTAGGTGCAAATGAGAAAGGGAATTGTAGCCTTGCTCTTAAGAAAGTCATCTCTTATATTCATGCACGTAAGTTAATAGAGCTGGATTGTTCGGTAGTATCAAGCACATATTCAAGATACTAGTTCGAGGGTCCTTCCGTAAGTCGATCCTAGTCATTTGTATGTTTTGGAGGTGTTCCCTATAGATATGTATGGCATACCGCGGTCATTGATATTAATTTCTAAATGGATTTAGATCTAGGGACTAGACCCATTTCTATTCCACCGTATCGAATGGCACCTGTTGAGTTGACATAACTCAAGGAATAGTTATGAAGATACTTAGTAAAGGGTTTGTTTGGATAAATTGTCTTCGATGGGGCGCTCCGATTTTGTTTAATGGCAGAATGTTAGCATATAAATGTGCGCTCTGTTTGTGTCAAATTCGGCCTCTTGTGCAATTCTTCTAAATATTTCACGACTCAATTCTACGGCTCATACAAGCGTTGTACGACTCATCTTTTGAGAGTCGTAGGATGCACTCTTCACAACTTAGCCATGCAGGCACTGCAGTATTCAATATGGCTCATAGCATCAACATATGGCTCGTACTAAGACTTGTGTGTTTAGTCCATTTTCTACACTTTTAGGCTATCTTTTGCATTCTTGCTTCAACACCTATTTGTCCTGTAATCAAGAAAATTATTGTTATATCTACATATTACACCTAAGTCATGCTAATTTCTTAGTTTTAAAGCGTCGAAAGTGTTGGCAAACTATGACTCATCAACACCCTCAACTTAAGACTTTTGCATGTCACCGGAAAAGATAAGAAAAACTAAACACGATGCTCAACTGAAAATAAACCTAGGATACTATAGCTAATAATAGCAAACAAAACTTGCCACAAATACATTCAACAACTTTTGACCCTTCTTCTATGAACAAATATCGGCTAATGTACTACAAGAAACCACAAAACAAGCTAAACATGGATCAAAACATATCATCTAGCTATCAACGGGAAATCAAGTCATCACGATGCTTGTGGCATAGACCAATGGTAAAGTAAACATAGCCATTTACCCTCACAAGAATGAAGTCCCCACTCACAGAATACAATCTTCAAATGCATGGGACTAAACAAGCGAGACTCTCACTCTCGAAAGAAGTTTCAAGTGCGTATCGGATACCATAGGCTTGTCCTTATTTTCTCGCTTGATGCAATGGATAGTGATTAGGATCACTATAGGACTTATTATGGCTTGTAATATGGCTTTATTTTGGAAATGATAAATATAGAGATTTTAGTGACTATCCTTCCTTTGTCACTATCATACATTGGCTTCACCATTCACCTATTTCACCCTCTTTTCTTTTTATTCCTTTTCCTCCCTTTTCACCTATTTTGTGTGCATTTGTATGGGTGTGGTGTATTTCTAAACTTTTCAAAATTTGAATTTTTTTCTTTTTAACTTTCTTTTTGTAATACCCTAGAAGTGCGTAGGAATAGATCAGAAAGTGAAAAGTTAGAAAACTACAAAAAATTGGGAAAAATCTCTCGGCATGAGCCAAGGTAACGACTAGTGGTTACAAACCACACGAGTCATTGTAATGATTTGTTGGTTGAGATTCTGTTTGGGTGACGGTGCATACAATGGGCGACATGACGAGCTCATTTTGGGAAATAATGAGTCATTATTACCAGTCATTGAAATTTGGGTTCTTCAAGTAGGCTATAAAGAGTCTCCCAATGACCCGTTAGGATATACAATGGATCGCTGGTTGTGGTTGTGGTTGGAGGATAAGATTTCCAGTGGGCTGAAAGAAGAAGCAGGCTCGTCATTTTGGTGTAACGAGGTCATGGTGTGCCGTTAGAAGATGAGATGTCAGGTCCATGAGCAAACCACGGACGAAGTAAAAGATCATTGGTTGATAGGATGAGTCATCCTGATCGTCCATTAGTTAGTTTCATTATGCTTTCAGCGAGTGCATACGGCAGTGACATGATGGGTGTTGTTATTTCTAACGACCAGCTAATGCTATTTGTAGGTTCCATCGGCGAGATTTCAAAGGCGGGTTAATTAAGAGGTAATTTCGATTTTTCAAGATATGAGGCCCTAAAATACATCATTTTGGCTTTGGAAGGATGGGTTTTTAATATAATGACCTATTCTAAACTCTCGTTCATGCATGCAACAATAGTGAAAGGTGATCTAAGGACATTTTAAGTTTATCTCCTCAATTCTTCCAATTTCATTCTTGGGTAATCAAGGGGAAGTTAAGAATCGAGATAAACCAGTATGTAAAGAGTATAAATGGGTGATCTCTTACACACCCATGTCCCTCTAAATGATTTTACTAAACCTTCAACAAAAACTCATGGGTTTTGAATTTGATTTACTTAAACTCTAGTGATTTGGGTTTTGATTTTAAAATCTTATAATGATCTATGGGTTTTAATTGGTTTTTATTTTTTAAATCTTTTATAATTTTATCGATTTCAGCTTCTATATATTTAAGCCTAATTATGCATGCCCCATGATGAATTGATTTGTGATCACATTTACCCATCAATGATATTTTTAAACCCAACATGAATTATGATTTAAATCATGATTTATGATGTTACCCATATGATTTGTAGATTCAAGCTATATATGATCTACGAGTATGTATGAAACCTATGAATCATGAATTATATTTTTGCTGACTCATGGGCCTAATGTCATGGCTAGTTCACGTATGTTCAAGCATGTTTATGAATATCATGATTTAACTAGCCAATGAATTCATGCATGTTATACTATGAGCATTATATATGTTTTGGAGTAGTATGAACCAGGTAGGTTCGGAGCTCGGATAATCCACAGATCACCATGAACTACGTGCCACCATAGGAATGTTTGGACCCATTTCCTGACTTTCCCCGTCCCAAATGGACCTTTCTTCATGGTGATATCCACCTTTCAAGGTTCTACCCTTGGCAAGGTACGGACACCCTCCCAGGCAGGGTTGCTTGAAGTTGGCTTCATGTGTTCTCATATGGGGTATGTCGAGTTAAGAGAATCTCCCCTTTGTTCTCATGAATTATGAATGTTATGATTATATATTAGCTCAAGTCTTATTAAGTAAAGCTCTTCTACTATGATTATGACTATTTTTATGTTACGAACTTTTTGAAAACCTTGAGTCTTATGACATGTTATGATGATTAACGTCTGAGCATGGCGTCCTCCTATAATCATTTATGAATTTTGTTATGCTTTAAATGTCCATTTTACATACCTTGCATACTCAATACATTCCACGTACTGACACATACTTTCTATGTTTTATCGTTCTATGATATAGGCCACACAGCTCTTAGGCTCACCTCACCGTAGATTATCCGGGGGTTGTTCTCGGCATACTTGGTGAGTCCTCATGATACGAGGGCTATGTATTCGAACTTTAAGTTGTTCTTTCGGTTTTAGGATTGTTGGGTTAGTTGTGGGTTGTCCCATCGGCCCATTTTTTCATGATTATAGGCTTATCGGACCACAAGTTTATGTCGGCCGTATTGTATAGTATAGTTTTTCTTTTCCTTCTATTATGTCATGATTGTGTTCTTTTTATGCTAAGTCTTCCACTCATGTGATTGGGATTAGAGATATGCTCATGCCATGGAGTCGACCCTCGAGGCTCTTGCCCCAGGTAATACCCGGTTCGGTGTGCGTTCGGTATTTGATCCACTAAGATGTGCCGGTACTTGCGGGAAATCTATTGGTGGGATGGTATGAAAAAGGATATTGCGGAGTTCGTAGCCATATATCCAAAGTATCGGCAAGTGAAAGTCGAGCATCAAAGGCGGGAGGCGTACATTGAGGATATTAGCATTCCCACATGAAAGAGGGAGGAGATTCGAGATGGACTCATTATGGAGGCCTACCTCGTGCTCGATGACACTATGATTCCATTTGGGTAGTGGTAGATAGGTTAACCAAGGCTGCATACTCTCTAGGTCAAGACCATGGATTTAGCGGATACTTATGCAAATTGCATATTCGGGAGTTGGTTTGACTTCATAGAGTGCCTTTGTCTATTATCTCGGGCCAAGGTACTTAGTTTTACCTCCGGTTACGGCGGTGCTTTTAGAAAGGACTTGGGACTCAAGTCAAGCTCGGCACGGCCTTTCATACGAAAATGTATGGACAAGCTGGAAAAACAATCCGGATGCTTGAGGACTTGGTGAGGAATGTGTTATGGATTTTAATGGTATTTGGGACGATCATTTTCCCTTGATTGAGTTTGCTTATAACAATATTTATCACTCTAGTATCCAAATGGCACCATTCGAGGCTCTTTACGGGCGAAGGTATAGGTTGCCTGTCCCGGATGGTTTGAGGTTGGTGAGAAACCCGTGATAGGACCTGATTCGTTCATGAGGCCATGGTAAGGTGAAGATGATAAGGGACCGGTTATCGCTCCCGAGTCGTGAGAAATCATATCTTCGATGTGAGGAGAAGGGATCTAGAGTTTGATATGGGCGGCCCCAGGTATTTCTCAGGTATCTCCCATGAATGGAGTCATGCGGTTTGGAAATAAAGGGAAACTCAATCCCCGATATGTTTCCCCTACCGAGTTGTGAGAAGAGTTGGTAAGGTGGCGTATGAGCTGGAATTTCCATCAGAGTTGTCTTCTATACATCCGATGTTTCATGTGTCACTTTTGAAGAAGTGTTTGAGAGATCCATCTTTAGTAGTTCCGGTTGGCCGATTATTCGGTGTAAAAACGGCCTTACTGATGAAGAAATTGATGGAAATATTAGATCATCAATTGAGTAGCTAAGGAACAAGGAAGTAGCTTTAGTTAAGGTTTTATGGAGAAAAACAGCATGTTAGGGAGCCTATGTAGGAAGCGACGGATATGATGGCTAAATACCCACATTTATTCTCCTACCGTCTTAGTTCCGACTTGGGTATCAGATTTACATGTTATTCTATCTAGTTTTAATGTCCAGTTCATGTGTTCAAGTTTCTTTTATGTGTATGAATGTGTTTGTGAAGCATAGATACATTCAACTATGTTTTATGAATCGGAGATAGTCATTCATAATTTCGGTTAAATGATCGGTATTTGAGTAAGATAATTGTATGTCTTTGATTTCTTCTTGTTTCTAACATTCAAGGATGAATGTTATTAAGGGGGAGATATTGTAATACTCACGTGGAGGAATAGACTAGGAAGAGAAAAGAGTTGAAAAGCTGTAGAAAATTAGGAAAAATCTCTCAAGACGAGCCAGGCACAACTCTTGGCAACAAACCACGTGTCGTTATAGCGAGGTCATTGGTTGAGATTAGGAGTGGGTGACGGTGCGAATTTGCGAGGGCAACATGACAACTCATTGTAGGAAACAACAAGTCGTTGTTAATAGTCATTAGAGGCTTGGGTTCTTCGGGTGGGCTATACTTGAGTCTCCCACCTTGACCCGTCGGGAGATATAGCGGATCGTTGGTTGATTCTGGTTTTGAGGATAAGGTTTCAGTGGAACGACGAAAGGGAGCTTAGCAAACTCCTCGTTTGGTGTAATGTAGTCGTGGGTGGCCCGTTAGAAGATGAGATGTCAGGTGCATGACCAAACCACGGACGAAGTAACGAGATCATTGGTTGATAGAGCAAGTCGTCTGACCATCCGTTAGTCGGTTTCGAAAGTAGACTTTTAGCGGTGCATACGGCAGTGACATGACGAGTCATTGTTAGTTATAACGACCCATTAGTGTTCTCCAGGGGTTCCATCGGTTAGATTTCGGGGTAGGTTCATTAAGGGTAATTTTGACTTTTCACGATGAGGCCTAAATTACGTCATTTTGGTTTGGGAAGGATGGATTTTTAAGAAAATGACCTATTCTAAACTCTCATTCATGCATGCAAGAATAGTGAAAGGTGAAGGAGATTTTAAGCTTTTCTCTTCAATTCTTCCAATTTCATTCTTGGGTAATCAAGGGAAGTTAATAATCAAATAATCCCAGGTATGTAAGGCTATCAATGGGTGATCTCTTCCACACCTGTTCCTCTCTATGATTTTTACTAAAACTTCAACAAAAACTCATGGGATTTTGAATTTGATTTACTTAAACTCTAGTGATTTGATTATGGGTTTTGTGATTTTAAAATCTTATCATAATCTATGAGTTTTAATCAGTTTTTATTATTTAAATAATTTTATAATTTTATCCAATTTTGACTTCTATGTATTTTAAGCCTAATTATGCATGCCCATGATGAATTTATTTATGATCTATTTACCCATTGATTATATTTGTAAAGCCCAGGATGAATTATGATTTAAATCATGATTTATCTATGTTACCCATTATGATTTTATGGAATTCAATCATATGCATGATCTACGAGTATGTATGAAACCTATGAATCATGAATTATGTTTTAGCGAGACTCACGGGCCTCATGTCATGTTTGGTTCACTTATGTTCAAGCACATGATTATGATTATCATGATTTACTAGCCCATAAATTCATTCATGTTATACTATGAGCACTATATATGTTTTGGGAGTAGTATCGAGCAAGGTAGGTTCGAGGCTCAGGTTAAGCCTCGGATCTCACGAACTACGTGCCGTAGGTATGTTGGGACCTCTTTAATGAATGTCCCCGGCCCAAATGATCCTTTTCATGGTGATATCACACTTTCATGGTCCTACCCTTGGCAGGAATACGAACACCCTCGGAGCTAGAGTTACAAGTCGAGCTTCATGTATGCTCATATGGGTATGTCGGTTAAGAGAATCTCCACTATTCCTCATGATTTATGCATGTTATGATTTTGTATGTTGGCTCCAAGTCTTGTAAAGTAAATCTCTTCTACTATGTTTATGACTATGTTTATGTTATGAGCGTTTGAAAACCTTGAGCCTTATGACATATTATGATGATTTTACGATACGAGCATGATGTCCTTTACTTTTATAATTATTTATGAATTTTATTTATGTTTTATTTTTCCGTTTTACTTACCTTGCAAACTCGGTGTATTCCACGTATAAACCGCATTTCTATGTTGTATCATTTCATGATACAAGCCCGAGCTCTTTGGCTCACCCTCACTGTAGATTATATGGGTTGTTCTCGGCATATTTGGTGAGTCCTCATGTTCCAAGGGCTATGTATTCGAGACTTTGTGTTTTCTTTCGGTTTCAGTACTTCTTTGGGTTAGTTGGGGAGTTATCCCATCAACCGCGTCTTTTCATGATTAGAGGCTTATCGGACTACAAGTAGTAATCATCCGTATTGTATGAGTCTAGTTTATCTTTCCTTCTATTATGTCATGATTACGTTCTTTTATGCTAGTCTTCTACTCATGTGATTGGGATTAGATGTATGCTCATGCCATGGAGTGGAGCTTGGGGTCCTCGAGGCTCCTTGACACGAGTCTATGATCCGGGTGTACGTTCGAGTTGTGACACTTTTTCAAGATTTCAACTTTTTGCATCTTTTATTTTTTATTTTTCTGTGTCACACCACACCTCATTTTTAACCTTTTATCTTTTCTTTCCTTTTTTCTCGTTCCCACAATTTATGCACCCCTACTCTAGCCACCCTCAACTTAGGCATTTTACCTATGTTGAGGTTCACAATGTCCAAGGAAGGATCGGGGCCAAACGGGTTCATTTATAAAAGTGGGTACGGTTTATTAGTTGGTCAGAAAATCGGCTATTAAAGGCTCAAAATTGGGATCAAGAGAATCATATGATTTTGTAGGGTCCTTTAGGATAAAAGTGAGCTCAACAAAGTCGTGCCGTGATCATATCTAACCAACCATCCTTGGCCTATGCAAAGACCAGCCAGACAATACTCAACCTCCTCACTAATGGCACAAGACTTATATTCACTTTATAAATATGGTTTATGCATGTATTAACAAGACTACTCTTGCTAATAAACTAAATGACATCAAAAGATCCACAAAAATCATGCATGTAGTCACAAATACGCAAGCTAAAGCATAGAAAATTTTAAAGCAGGGGTCAATTTTTTCAAAATTCAAAATTGGTGCACTTTCATTGGTTGAGTACTCCTTAGTTATTTTCTAATTGAACAAAAAGCACAAAATAAAAATATAAAATCCTAAACATACCGGTTCTCTTTTGGATAGCATGCTAGAGGGAAAAGAAACACGTCAAGAAAAATCCTCGAGACGAAACCAAAAATCTCAAAAATCACAAGTACACCCCCTCCCCTTTTGAAAATTGGGCTTCATCCCCAAGCATGAACTACAGTAGAGAGGGAACATGCAGTGGCGCTCTAGGCCCTCTGTTTATCTGTGGAGGAGGTACCTCAGTTGCAATCGTGGCGCTAGGTGGCGGCTGCCTCGATGGTGTATCAGCCAGAGTGGTTACCCCTTAGTAGTCTCGGTCGATTACACGGCCTGCGCGTGGTGATTGAGGCTAAATGTGGTTTGCCCAAAGGGTCCTTGCCACTAGCAAGCTCGGGCTAAGCCATGGTAAGGCACTGCTTCTCCTAGCTCGCTCTGCACGTTATGTGAGTCATGAGTCTCTGGGCTCTCTACTTATGCCCACTTCCATTCCTATTCTTTCCTTCTTCCTTTTCTTCCTCAAACTTTCGACTCCAACATCCTCGGTGACTCTTTTTCCCTTTTTATCTAGCAACTATCATGGCTCCCAATAAGCCACCAAGTCAATCTCCTCATCAGGCTCTTCATCCAAGGTCAGGAATAGTAGGGGATGATATGTGCTAGTTGTGATGATGAAAACTCAACTACTTAGCTCCCAGAAGAGCCCCCAACTCATCACGGAGACTATTGACATCAGTCTACTCACCATAGCATGTTGAAAAGGCTCCCATGTCGAGTCAGGGCTGGCATGTGGGCACGTGGCTTGTGTTAATTTCTTTGACCCATGTCTTCACATTCTCCATCGTAGCTGAATTTTCTTTATTGCATGGTCAACCTCATGGTCAATTTTAGAAAAAGCATGGGCCACAGGCACAGTACCTGTTGGAGTATGGTACGGTAGCTGGCGGTGTTGTGGCGAAGTGCTGGGTTTGCCTGCGGGTGGCCGATATCTATAGTCGGTGAGCTCGCATGAGGTGGGGGCATTCATCTGCGCCCTTATTTGGATGGGTGCATGGAGCTTGCTAAGGAAGTGGAACTCTACTCACGAGTTCATTTCATCTGGATTAAGCCAATATATATTGCTATCCTCTTCCCTCCAATCAAAGCGCGCTCCTCACCTCGACCTTGCTTGGCACTCCTGCCTCTTTGCATAATCTAAAAATGAGGCTCGGGAAGGGGATGGTAGTACTTAATCCTACCACCGTCTCATGTTGCTCTACAATGATCCTGGGATGTTGATGGGGTATCTGCACATGAGGAATACGACAAAATTTGCTCTGTACTTTCAGTGTTGTGTTGACCGTAGGTGCTAATCGGTGGCGCACTATTGTCCAATAGGATTTAGTTATGAAGTTATTGAGGTTTTGGTAACCTTCTTTCCACACAGACATTCGGCTTCCTCTTTGTCTCGGCTATCACACCCACCAACCATTATATAGCCTCTGTCCTCTGTCAACTCCTAAGTTACTTTAGTGCCTCCACTGGCCGATATTTTGGCGTGGCATGTGGAGGTATGGTGAGGCCCCTACGGAGTCAGAGATAGTCCTCTCGAGATGTCTACCTCGCGCCCTCTGACCATGATGCTCTCCAATACGGGTTTGGTCTTTCACCTTACACCCTTCTTTGCCTCTTCATACATGGTCGCTAAGTAGTTGGCGTGGGAACTCTGGGTATCTCCCGAGTTTCTTGAAGTTCAGGAATCACCGTCATCCATTCGAGCCCGTAAAAGCATAATATCCCACCATCTTCTCTACTTCATTCAATGTGTTGGTAAGGATCTGCGGTTTTCTTGGATGATCCATCCCGAGGTTTGTTTTAGGCGGTGAGAGAAATTCCTTGTTCATAAATTTCCTCTGCTCCTGGCACTCTCCACCGGATGGTATGACTCTCCCCAAACTGGGGGATGCACTCTTTTGCTCGGCGTCAAAGAGCCTCCTCTTTAGACTCCCAGGCTGTGACTTGCTTCTCCGGATTGCGTCTCCTCGGACCCTTCTTCTGCCTTTGAGCTGACTTTTAGGCTCTTTAATTGCCTTCTTTAGCACCCTTTTGACCCAGGGAGCTTCGACGAGATGTGACGGTAGCTACGATGGCTTGTTCTTTGAGTCTTCACCTAGTGATTTGGATTCCCGTCGGTGTATGATGTATTAACTACCTCGCCCAACTAAACCACTAGGAGTTGCACCTTGTAGGCTTAGACTCATATGTTTTAACATGTAATGTTCTTCGGGCAGTTGCTTTGGATGCTTTGGCTATTAGACATTTATTACTGTAGAGAAGAGGTATTATGAGGTTTGCGGTTTAAATAGCGAGGGCAGATTTGAGAACTTGGGCCGGTCGGGTTATTTCAAAGATTTTTGACCCATCACTAATCGTGCCACGAGTCGTAGGAAGGTCACAGGCTAGATTCCTCGGAAGCCGTGCTTGAGAGTATAAACATGCACAGGGACCTACGAGGCCTCTTACGACTCATACCATGTAGGTATGCTCAGGTATGATGACGCGTAGGTCTTTACCTTGCAAAGCTTGCATGGTTCATAGGCACGGTAAATGCTGCGACCCGTATAGTTGAGTTACTAGTCGTAAGAGCAGTATCCTGAACTCCTTCTTGGCTACTCTACAGTTCTCACCACATCATCGGCTATGGTTTGTATAATGTTGTGCAGTCGATGCTTGAAAAGGAGAGTGCCGGTAGGTACACTTTTGATGATTTATGCCACCCTATATTTACTTCCTGCACACTAAAGACATCAGATTTAAGTTACTTGGGTTTCCTCTCAAGAAGCCCTCGATTTAACATATCGGCATGAGAAGTAGGTGGCCAGGTTACTCGAGTACCAAGCCACACTTGGGTTGCCTCTAGAAGCACCTAATTTAACGGCCCATTGGCATGATGCAAGTATCTTGACTACTCATATTCATCGTGACTCGAGATTCATCATCCGTCTTTGAGACTACACAAATTCTCCGGTTCTTTGCATTGTGCGTGAATATTGAAGAGTGACCTCTTCTTTGTTCGATCTGAATTTCAACTGGCCAGCCTCTACATCTACTAAGTCCCTCCCAGGTTACGAGGAATGGTCACCCAAAAATGATGGGGACCTCATGAATCAACCTTGCAATCTAATATCCATGGTCTGCTTTGTGAATATGATATTGTCTACTTAGCAAGCACATCGAACAGGGGATCTCGCTTGGCTATTCCACGGTTCTAGTGGCCATCGTGTGTAGTAGTTGGTGTGGGGGATCCTAAGCCCGAATTTCTTGAACCTTGCCAGGCATCGGGTTGATGTTAGAAACCCCCGTCACAAAGTGCCCTTAACGAACTCATTGCTAATGTTGCAAGGTATATGAAAGCACCGGATTTTCCTTTTTTGAGCGAGGCAGTGTAGCTTCCTTGGCACTACGGTGATGTACATTATATACCAGCTTATAGTTTCTGAGACCTCTTCTTTGTCACAAGTCCTTCATAACCTTAGCATATCCCAACATTTGTTCCAATTCTCAACAAATTGTATGTTCACTGAGATAATTATTTAGGCATTGATAGGAATTTTGGAACTTACCATTTCCACCTTTTTCTTAGTGTTTGGGGTAACGGTGGCGGTGGTTGAGGGATAGCTTTGTACATTGGAGTCGCTCCTTGATCAAAATCAGGTTCTTTCTCACCTATTGAGGCCTCTGGCAGCTCGGCATTCTCCATCTCAGACCTCTTCTCATTCTCCTCAATTATTCTCTCTTTCAATGAACAAGCCACAACCCGAGGGGTTAGCTTTGTGGTCTTACCACTACTAGTCATCACCACCATGCGGTGGCCCATCATTCTTTGGCTTTTGAAAGGTGTTTCTAAGTGTATCCTTTTGTCTAGGGTTGATGTTGCGTATTAGCCCAATCTGCATTTTAATTTGCATGATGGCTCTCGTGTAGAATTCCCACTCTCGGCCCACCACTTCATTAATAGCAACCACGAGATTTCCTTCAATTGATCATAGTGCAGTTTTCACCTTTTGACATCTGCCATCATGCTCTCTAACTTTGATTTCCCAGCCACTACTTCTCGTGCATTGGGGCATATTGTTGAAGCCGCCATGGCCAGCCTTAACATGAATTACGTGGTCTTACAAGTATTACAGTGGCTCTTTTAAGAGTTGGATGTCGAACCCACGAGGCTGGATCCAATTCATCTCATTATCAGGATTCAAGTGTGATATTAACTTTCACAAGTGTTGATTTAGACTTTTGGTAAGATTTAATTAAGTCTAGGGGTGGTCATCGAAATATACGAAATAATTAAAGGAGCAACTAGGGCTAGCAGCCTTGGGATAATCATGCGATACTACGCTTTCTAATGGTTTAAGTATGGAATTATTAATTGTCGTCTCACATAATTAAAATTACATGTTCATGGTCTTTCGAGCCACTAAACACGACAAACTAGTCTCACACTTCTCGTTGAGCGGGAGATCTTGACATTGTTAGTTCGTGGCAATTCAATTACGTGGATATGGTTTACGGGGTTTATGCTCTTGATTAGGGACTTTCGTACCTCTAATCACTTAACTCAAATTAGCTTCACAACTACTTCTTCGAGTGGAGATGTGATAATTCTAATTTGGTGTCTAGCTCATCCCATTTTAATAACAAAGCAAGGAAAATTAGGTATAACATCTTATCCTAACCGCTTGATTATGTTGTAAGATACAAACTTGCTCCCTAATTGTTTGTTCTTGCCTAGGTTTTACTTTCTCAGCTTTTACCTAGGTGTAACGTGTGTGTTTTCATGTGATCAAATCTTAAAGCAACCATAATTTAGAACGTAAGACAAAAAAACAACCAATAACTAAGAGCAAACCAAAATCATGTATTCACAATCATACCATATGGTTTCAACCCTAGAGGAAAGTTCTATCCACTCAGGTTTTTATAATTACAAGAAAACATTAATAAATTACATCTTACAAGAATTGGTAGAAGGAAGATGAAATTGGTGAACCCTAGGTGAGTTCTCCCACTTCTCCTTCACTCCTTGGAAGTTTTCGAAATAAATCATGACAAAATGTTTTTAGGAGAGTTTAAGGGACTGTTATAGTAAATGAGAAATATACAAAAATTTTCACGACATGAAATAGCTCCATGTCACGGAGGTCTCGCGCCAATTTTTCACCGTGAAACGGAGGCATCGCGTAGGCAATCTGGAATTCACATAAAATACCATGCCGGGCAGCCCCTTGCCGCGTTGACGTGGCACACTTCTTGTGTGGCCAGCGTTGCAGGGCGCGTGACACGCCAGCAGTCCCACGCGGCGGCACACTGTGTGGCACGTTCAATACGCGAGTGGGATGTTTGGCTCATCCTCCTTGCCGCGTTCCTTGATTTTTACTTCCAATTCCATGCCTCCCACTTCACCAACTCATAGATTAGTTCCTCAAATTCATTTTAAACCTACAAAAATAAGAACTAATCATGTTGGTTAGTATATATATTCACATTTACATAAAATTAAATGAGAATGTATATAAATAAGAGATAAACCAGGAGACAAAACTATGTTGTAAAGCATCTTGGGCATGCCATTTTGCCCAAGATCACCTACCACTTAAAGCCTTGTTCGTCCTCGAACAACCCTTTTACATCTCATGACACGTAGATAATTTAGCAAGAGAATTCACGCTACGACTATAATGATTATTTAAGATAGCAAGTTAAAAATAGAGCATGCACGATTTAATCATTGAAATGAAATACAACTATGTTAACACTTCCTAACCTCAAGAATCTACTCCGTCTTAGAAAACTCATGCAAATCAGCAGATCAAGAAATCAGAGCATGAATGTTATCTCTCATTAAACATGTGCCCTCTCACAACAAGAGAGTTACCCATTTTTACTCACAAATTTTCAAATCACAACATGTATGGGTATATGAATAGAATTACACTATTTCTCTGAGAATTTCACATGCATCATGTAGTGACCCATAAGTTTTCTCTTAGTGTTTTACTCCACTAATTTAGGGATGTATGAACGTAAGATCAAGTAGGACTTAATGGGTTGTAATGTAAGCCAAGGGACGGTAGGTAATATGTGGATAATAACAGTGACTATATTCCCCAAGCGCACTAATAACTTCAACCTTCATTAAGGACATCTCTTCTCTTACTCACCCTCATTCTTTTCAATCTTGAATTTTTCTCTCCTTGTTCCCAATTCTTTAAGCACACTTAGCTTATTAGTAAGGGGTACTTATGCAACTTTTTCATTCATTTATTTTCTTACTCCCTACTACTAATAAAGCATTTTCAAACAAATGCACCCATGACCTTTCTCAACTTTTGCTATTGCTACTTTTCCTTCTTTTTCATGCTTCTCCTCCTTCACTCTTTGGAATTTTTCACTTAAGCGCTTAGGGTTTTGGATCAAATTCAAGGGTAGTGAAAGAAAAGGATTGAGAGCTTATGTCATAGCTATCAAAAAATAGGCTTAAAGCTGATAGGGCTCACTAGGATTCAACATTCAAGCTAGGTAAAGTGAGGGGGATAAACATTAGGTTCATTCAAAGAAATGCCTAAATCATCTCCTACTTTCCACATCCTTCATTTCGTTTTATATACACACCGGGAAAGTTCTAGACATTCCACAATAGCACGGAATATTCAAAAAAGCTTACACTAGGCATATGCTTAATTCAAGTCACATTAACGAGACTCTTACTCGACTAATCACAAGAATTCAAAATTAAACTTCAATCACATTGAGTATAATTCAAGAGCCTAAGTGTCTCAAACAAAGTTATACACTTCTTACATGCTTCAACACTAACCACACTTGTATCTTACAATCATGTATAGCACATAGCAAAGAACATAAAGCCATTAATTAGCTACGGGTTTAAAAACCAAAACCTATTGACTAATTTTTCCTCAAGACGATCGTCATCCATCCATCGTCGGAAATAGTCTCTATCTATGAGTAAAGACATTATACAAACAAATAAAATTTTTATTCTTCGGTTGAAAAGACCCCATTGGAAAAGAGAATCGAAAAGAAAATCAACGGGTGTTGAAGTCATGCTCAACTCAAAAAAAAAATTTCGAATATGTATCAAGCACTACATTCACCAAAATCATTAAGCACAAAATTTTGAAAATTTCCCTCACCTACCCCACACTTGAATCATGCTATGTCCCAAAACATCTATTAAAATTCAAAAGGGTGAAATACTCCACAGGCCTCTATGCCTAGCTTACACATGTTTTTCTTCATTTTTGCACAAGTTGGTATTTGACCCACACTTTTCCTCTTCCATGCTTTTTAGCTTCCTCCTCCATGGGTACTTCGACTTCCCCTCCATTTGTGCCTAACATTCCAACAAAAACAACACAAATTGAAAATAACCAAAATAAACATAAACAACAATCATAAATTGTACCAGTGGTACTTTGGGTTGCCTCCCAGCGGCGCCTTATATTACATCTCGGCACGCGTGGACTATCCTTTGAGAACATCCTCTGCTCCAGGTTCCCTTTCAGAACTATCTCCTTTTTCTTTTGATTTTATAGGAGAGCTTGACCTCCAGTCTGTAACTCTCTTCCTCCAACTTCTTAGCAAGCGAAGCCCTTTATTGGACTTGAAATTTAGAACACTTTATCATTACCTTTGGCCATGGACCTGTGGAATCACCCAACCCCATTTATCCTCGGCAACACTAACCTTACAAGGTTTTGTAGTGTGTGGGTGGAGTTCATTTCTTGGTATACTCGGAAGGGAGTTCTTCTTCATCTTACGACCCTCATTTTTACGGGTCCCACCTTTCTTACGTCCAATTACCGCTCCTCCGGTGGCCAGAATGGTTGTCCCAGATTAAGGGTACGGTCATCAACATGAATCGAAGATAATAAAATGTGGTATATTAAACTTGCAGAGTTTGATGAGAAGGTCCTCTATGATTCCATTCGGTGCCCTCGCGACTTATCATGTTGCGGCATCAACCTTGTTGGCCTCGGTTTTCCCAACCTCGGTGTTAAATAAAGATAGGGGCATTAGATTCCACTGTGCCCCTAAATCACCACATAAAGCTTGTAGCACTTGAAGCTACATTTGAATGGGGAGGGTAAAACTCCTGGGTCTTTGAGCTTTTGGTGCCTCCAATACCACGGCCAGCACACGCACTCCTCGGTCGGTGCTACAGTATGGACATCCATCAATTTGACTGTTCACCATCACATCTTTCAAGTATTTAGCATACTTGTGCATTCTACCAAAACATCAAGCAAGAGAACTTCAAAATTTATGTGAAGTTCTTTGAAAATCTCAAAGAACTTTTCGAAGCATTCCTCCTCCTTGCTCTTTATGAATCTCTGAGGGAATGGTGGTGGTGGTGTTTATGCTGGCTACAATGAGGATTGTGCATTTTATTGCACAACACTATGATTCTCTCCTTTGTCAATGGATGGTCCTTGTCTCCCCAACTCCCATTGCCACCTCATTTCTTTTCTCTTTTAGCCTTTGCATCGGCTAATTGTTTGTCGCTCCTCGGAATGATGGTGTTGTTGACGGGGATTAGGATGTGTGTCTTAGTTTGTCCTCCTGCTGATATCACGTTTTGAGCAGTTGCTATCTGACCCATGTTTGCTTTTCTAGATTGCGGGTGGCCAATTCTTGATTCTTGAGTCACGATGCCATCCTTGCACGATTTTACGCTGGTGAATGCGGGTCTCCATGATTTTACGCAACTTTTCCTCAATGTTGCTGCTAAAGCTGATATCCCCATTACGCCTGTACACAACTGAAATCTTTGCTTCCGCTATTAGGAGTTCTTGATAGCTTTGCTTTTGATTTTTCACCCCAAGAAAATTCGGGTGGCTCTTTGCCAATTTTTGTTGTAGTTGTTTCCAAAATTACGAGTGTTCCTCTTGCACATTCCCAACAAAATTGACGATTCCGGATTGGCTCTATAAGATTACGCACCTTTGTGCCCTTATTTCCATAAATTTCACACCAACTCGGAGCTTGTTGAACTGCATTAACGACCCTGTTGATGGTTCATACTCATTTATTAATTGAGTCATAATTTGATATTGGAATGATGTTAAACGTACGCCAAGGCATTCATACCATCTACATCTATCATCCACTGCTCTTTTTCACTGCCCTCTCGATGATTCAACGTGCCATTACGAGATTTCCCTATGTAATTCTATTCAATAGCGTGTACGACTCATCATACGTCTTCTCTACAGCTTGCCCACCGTCTGAATATCAAAATTTTCGTGTGTGGGTCTGAACTTCTACAAATGTATGAGCCAGCACGTCTGTTTGATTCTTTGGTGATGAGACGATCTCTCAACCGTGACTTGAATCTCCCTCAAGCCAAATATAAGTTCTCATCAGACCTCTGTGGAAACTTGAATATTTAACTTCTCAATTTTGCGAGTCTTGCACAGAGAAATAATCGATCAGAACTTCTTAGCCAAATCATCCCGAAGTTATGGAGTTTGGTGACTCAGATTTCCAACCACCTTTTCCTCTCCCAACAATGAAAATGGGAAGGGCAAGTCGGACATAGTACGTGGACAATCCGGTGGGGGACGAAAGTGTCGCTAATCTCTAAAAGGATTACGCTGGCAGTCTTTGCTCAGTTCCTCATGTGCCATCCTTTGAATTGACCACTAGAATGTAACAAGCGCACCATGTTTGTTTCAATTCAAGTTCCCTCCGGAGTTACGGTTTACGGATACTAGAGTTCACAGTCATCGCTTGTGGGATTGCCACTTCGGAACTAGTTTGGCGGCCATTACTTTCGGTGACAATTGTGCTTGTCCTACGGGTGGTTGTTGTTGTACCTTTTCTTGAAGTCGTTTCAGCTTTTTCTCTAATGCTACTCTCCTTCGCAAATGAATTTGACATTCTTGTCAAGCAACGAGTTCCACAAGCTCTCTATTCCCTGGCAGTTCGGCAAGACAGCTTGTAACACTGCAATAAGGCAGGACTAAGACCAAGTTTCTCAGCACTTTAAGGAAATAAAAAATCACACAAAAATAGACAAATTCACTAACCCATGAAGTCTGAACAGCGGCGCCAAAAACTTGTTGAGGCCCAACGCGGCCGGCGCTGCACTGGATGCGTGGTCTTCTGCGGTAATACGGTGGCCCTTTTAAGAGCCGAGATGTCGAACCCACGGGGACTGGCCAATTAAGCTAATTATCAAGAAAATCAGAGTGTGATATTAACTTTCACAAGTGTTGATTTAGACTTATTTTGTTAAGTGTAATTAAGTCTAGGGGTGGTCATCGAAATACTACGAAATAATTAAAAAGGAGCAACTAGGGCTAACGCCCGATAATCCTACATGCGATACTACGCTTTCCTAATGGTTTAAGTATGGAATTATTAATTGTCATCTCAAATAATTAAAATTGCATGTTCATGGCCTTTTGAGCCTCTAAAAATGACAAAGTAGCCTCACAACTACATCGTTGAGCGGGGATGTGACATTCTAGTTCACGGGCAATTCAATTACGTGGATATGGTTTACGGGGTTTGCACCTTGATTACGGACTTTCAAACCTCTAATCATTTAACTCAACTTAGCTTCACAGCTGCACTTTAGCCGGTGTGGTGATGATAATTCTAAGTTGGTGTCTAGCTCATCCCATTTTAATAACCAAGCAAGGAAAATTAGGTATAACTTCTTATTCTAACCGCGAATTATATCGTAAGTTACAAACTTTCTCCCTACATTCTTTGTTCTTGCACACAGGTTTTACTTTCTCAGGATTTTACCTAGGTGTAACGTGTGTGATTTCATGCGATCAATCATAAAAACAACCATAATTAAGAACGTAGACAAAACAACAATCCAAAACCCAAGCCAAAACCAAAATGCGTGTATTGCAATCATACCATGTTGTTTCAACCCTTGAGGAAGCGTTCTAGCAACTTCAATTTCGTATAATTACAAGAAATCATCATTAAATTACATATTTACAAGAATTGGTAGAAGAGAAGATGAAATTGGTGAACCCTAGGTGAGTTCTCCCACTTCTCCCTTCACTCCTTGGCAGTTTATCGAAATAGGTGACAAAATGTTTTTAGGAGTTTAGGGACCTATTATATTAAATGACAAATATACAAAATTATGCCCGACATGAAATACCTCCTTGTCACAGAGGTTATCGCGCCAATTTGCCTCCGTGACATGGAGGCATCGCGTAGGCAATCGTGGTCGCATAAAATACATGCCAGGCAGCCCCTTGCTACATGGCACGCTGTTTGCTTGTGCACGGTGCGTTAGAGGCCGTGACACGCCCTTGGTCGTGTGACACGCCTTCCGTGGCATGTTTCCAATGCGGGAGTGGGGGTGTTTCGCGCATCCTCCTTATAGGTGTTGCGTTTTGCCACGATTATGGCTCCACTTCACCAACTCATGGATTAGTTCCTCAAATTCATTTTAAACCTACAAAATAAGAACTAATCATGTTGGTTAGTATATATATTCACATTTACATAAAATTACATGAGAAAGACAAGACTAAGTTGTAAAGCATCACTTGGGCATGCCATTTTTCCCAAGATCACATATATATTCCATCTTGGTTGTTACGGTAGCATTCATTCCTTCTCTTTTATCCATCACGCTCATGACCTCGACTCCTATCCTGTTTTTGTACCCATTTTGGTTGTAGTTAACTTTCTGTATTTATTCGAATTTTGTTTTCCAAAACCTTGATGCCAATTGTCTTATCCAGGCAGCAGGCGGCGAGAAACCACCACCTAGCTATCCGGGTGCCTCCTCCTCGGAATCGGAGTGATCGCCACACAGCTCTAGTCCTTGTGTCCCCCTTTGCATTTACCTTTTATCTGCTCCCATAATGTGATTTTAAGAAAATCCAACGATGTGCGCATGCGATCTAACTCTGATGTTCTTCCTTCCTATGTTGATGCTGCTTAGTCAAACCAACAACATATGTACCGACCCGTACTTTTGCCTCCACTGGGTATGCCATGTCCTATTTGTTTTAGTCCCTTTTCAAGGATAGTAGCGGCTTTCTCCCGAGGTGTGACTCATCAATGCTCCTCCCTACCATAGTGTCCACAACATTTGTGGTCATGTTTAAAGACCTTTAAAAATTTCCAACAAGCTGTCATCTAGAATCTTATGGTTTGGGCACTTTGTCAACTTCTTTGTGAACCTAATCCTAGTTCCATGAAGTGCCTCGGTTTGTGCTATCGCAGTGGCAAATCTCATCCTTAACGGCAACATTCTGCGGGGGGGGAAAGAATCTCTCCAAGAAGGCTTGCTTAAGTTCCCTCTAGTTAGTTATGGAGTCGTTGGGAAACTCTAATAGCCATAAAGTGGCTTCACCTAACACAAAGGGAGTAATGCGAGGCCGATGGCATCTTGGCTAACTCCAGGGAACCTGTACGCCTTGAATATTCCAATGAAGTTCATCAGGTGTAGATCGGCATCATCCTTTGTGTGACCAGACACCCCTTTCATGTTTAACAATTGAATCATGGTGATCGTGATATAAAATTTGGCTCCGGTGGCGGTGCTAGTGGTACAATTGCTCAGAGTTGAGCCAACTTCATCAATGTTTGCGTCCTACGTGAGTTGATAATTTACCAACTTATCACTAAATACCCACATCTATCACTTTATTTAAAATAAAATTATTTGAATTTTATGCCCTTTTTGATTTCGTTGTGCATATGGCTAAAAAGTGAAAAGAGCAAAAATTAAGCAAAAGAAGGAGTAGGGGAAAATCGGTGATTCACAGGAAAATCGGTGAGACCTTAGGCCAAGGCCGAACATCCAACACCTCGAGAGGATTAATACCATCGAGTGGTTCGCGACTTGCCGAGTGGTGAGTCGCAGTCAATTGCCGATTGACACCCAAAATTTACGGAAAATGGCTTGAAGACACGACGCTTCACGGATTGGCGTCGACAAAATGCGGATGAGCCTTCGGTCTTCCACTTTGGAATTTAGCAAGGACAAAGAAAATACACCAGGAGGTTCACATATTGTAACCGGCGAACCTCCGATGGTTCCGCCGGTTACAAGAAATGGTGCTCATGGGGATATAATCGTCCAACACGAGAATGGTGCTCATGAGGATCACATCATTATTTGCGAAGAACATTATCACTTGGCAGAGAGGGAGATTTTGATTGAAAATTGTAGAAAGTACAATATTATGTTTCCACTTTGTGCTAGTAAGTTTCAGCTATTGTTGAAGAATATTTTGTAAAGTTGATTTATCTACTCTTGTTTTTAAAATAAATGATGCTATTGATGAATATTGTTACACGAAATTTTTGGAAATTATTTGATGCTCGTATGCTATGTTAAGGGAAATCTGGGTTGTATATTGATCGTAGATGACTACGGAAAGGTGTACGAATGGAAAAAAACAAAGAGTATGTAAAGTTTACAAATTAGGGTCAAATTTAAATGACCACATCTCCCAATATATAACGAATTAGAATCCCCACGACCTATCATATCAAAGGTATTTGAGTCTAGTTTCCAAAACATCAAACGTCTCGTCAATTGGAGTTTGGGATAAAGGATTATAGTGTTTTCGGTAGCACTACCGGGTGTGACATGTCCACCGCCTAAGCGTACCGCCCAAACACCTTTATATTTTATGTTTTTGGTTATGAAATCATTTCCAAATTTTTCAGATTTGAGGTTCTTGCTTACCCTATGAAATCCTCTCTCTTTTCCAGTAGCAAAGCCTTAGAAACCAAGAGAAAATCCCTCAAGAAAACACCATCAAAACACATAAGCAAAAGTTGATGGAAGTGAAGGCAACATTGTGGTGAAGTTGTTGCTGCCTTGTAGCTTCGTTTTGGCAGTGTTGTTATCATTTAGTATATTTTGAGCTAATGTGATACTTCTTCATATTAGTAGGAATTTTCTAAGAAATATTAAGTCACTTCCCTCTTTTGAAATCTCTAATAAATTATGAATTTTTAAGGAAAACTAGAAGAAAGTTATGGTTTGTATGTTGACTTGTTGTAGTTGTTGTGCTGTTATTTTTGCGTTTTGGGGAGCAAGATTTCTGCATTATTGGGAAGTGATTTGGAGGAAAATACTCCTATTATATCCAACAATATTCTCATGCCAAGGTTAAGTGTTTCTAATTTCTTAACTTGCCTAACAATCCCATTCAAAGTTAGAAGTTGGAGGTTATGTTGGGCTGCGTTGTTGGTATGTTGTTCTTGAGAAGTTCTGCTCGTTTTTGAAGGTTGGAATAGCTGTGTTTTTATTAGAATATACTCTATATTTGTGGGAGTTTTCATGAAAAAGTGAGGTAATTTCCTACCTCTATTTTCCCCCCAAAGTTGTGAAACGAGTTGAAATAAGAAATGCTAAGTGTTGCCTTATTTGTTTGTGTTGTGGCCCGACTATTGATGTAACATTTTGGATATGGATAAACTGTCTTGAAACAGCCTTTTCACTTGGTGATAAACTCAATTAATTTAAGGGCTAAAAGTTCTGGTTGTTGAAGAAAAGCGACATAAGAAAGCTGTAGGAAAAAAGGTATGTAAGCACGTTCTTTTGTCTCTTGATTTTCAAGAATGAATTCATCTTAGAGGATTAATCTGGAATTCCCTGTACTTTAGCTTCTGTAGTAGCATATTATGGTTCCTCCCAATTTTTATGATTACTTGGTGATAAGGTGTGTATTTCTTTACAAAGTGTTGGAGCATGAATGTGAAAGCGAGATAGGGCAATTGCCTTCTATTATAGTCATAGTTGTAAATTGAGTTTGAAGTCCCTCGGCGTGGAGCTTTGTGAGCTGGTCCTTTACATTATGTTATGTATTTGTGAAGTCAAAAGTTGTTTCACATTATGTTTGCTAAGAGGTTTGGTAAGCATGGCAAGGCGACGTGCGCGGAACAAACCTAACAGTTGAAATCGGGTTTAACTCAATAAGGGCTAACGAGGGTAACAAAATTGAATTTCTTTATGGAGGTTACCTACCCTCTCATATTCATTTTGAAGGTACTGAGGCCGTTGAGATGATTCCACTGATCCTCTCTTCCTTAAGCTAAGATACTAATTAATACGTTTCTTAATTAACTTAGATACGTTAAACTTGGAAGATCGAACTGAATGGGTAAACTATTGATATTTCTATGGGACCATCTTTATTGGAAGGTTATGCACAATATTTTGATTTTAACATGTTAGACGAAACTCATAGTATGTATATATATATATATATATATATATATATATATATATATATATATGTTTATGCTTACATTCAAATTACGTGCTAATGGGGCAAGGTTTCCTTTAGAGAATTTCGCTATATATTTATTAGAGCTCTTGAGTTATCTAGACTTCTTGGCGTTCTTGGGATTTAAGTAGACACATCGCATGTTCTTTGAAAGTTGTAGATGTGTGAGGAAATTAACCTAAGTGTAAAAGTTGAGGTGCTAGTAGCAAAGGAGAGATAAATTAAATGTTAGACCTTTTAGGGTAATGTGTGAGGGTATATTCCTTGTCCATAGTTGATTTCAAAGACCTTTGCAGAGCGACGTTAAAATATGAGCAAGAAAAGTTTAAGAGACAGGTTAGCAATTAGGTAAGAAGGTAAGTGCACACAAGAATTGTTGGAATAATGAACATAGAAAGTAAATATTAGGTGGATAGCTGAATCTATTTGAAGATTTAGAATGTCCCGAAAAAATAAATAAGGTATTAATTGGTAATCGTCTTGATTGTTAATAAGGACAGGACAGTATTTGCAAAATTTTTATTTTACAAAAAGCGTTAAGTTATAATAAAGTGTTTAACGCATTGATTGTGTTTAAATTCAATGGTGCGATAAAATCAGCCTTCCACAAAAAAATATTGAATCAAATCTTTTAGTGGTGCTCAGTTAACGAGTTCTCTTGTCACTAAACAATTATCTTTGATTATTTGTTCTAAAGTTGGATTAATTTTCAAGTTTTAAAGTTTTATTTTTCTTGGAAGTTTCTAAGCTGCTTATAATCTTTGCTAAGCTTTTCTAAGCTCCACATATGTGCAATGTTTCACATGAGCTTTTCCTACAATGTACGAAGCACAGCTATAACTATTTATTTTTTTAAGGCATCCCTAGAAGCAGGTTGCCTAGAATTTGTATATTAAAGGCTCGAGGTTTGAGATACAAGTTATGTTTTAATGTTCATAAGTTACCTCGAGATGGGATATGATGTTCAATGACATAGGTATACAAGTTCATAGATGAAAGTATGAAAGTCAAATGAGTATAAGCAAGAAATGAATGCTAAGATTATTTAATAAAAAATGTTAGGTTAAGAGGAATTTGGGTTAGTGATTCCTCTCGCTCCATTATAGTAGAATTGCTAGGAGATGTTAAAAATAATGAATGTAGTCTACACATGTCTTTATGATATTCCACTTCGAGGAACTTCCTAGAATTCATTCACACCATATGTATGTATTTAAATACTAAATGAAAGACCTATATGGGTATGGAATAATTGTAGTATTTGGGGTCATGGTAAGATCCTACACATGTTATAATTCTTGATCAACATATTTTATGGTTTGCAGTATTCGAGATAATTTTGTATGAGCTCCTATCAACTCCATTTATGATGGTGATTAAGATTTATTTTTATTTTACCGGTTTGGTACAGCTGGTGGAGATCTTTTTATTTACCCGGTGTGGTACATCAATTGGAGATATTTTTATTTCCCGGTTTGGTACATCGGCTTGAGATATTTTATTTTACCCTAGTGTGGTACCCGGTGGCGATCTTTTTATTTTACCACTGGTGTGGTACATCGGCTGGAGATATTTTTATTTTACCTCTGCTGTGTGAGTATCTTGTTTGGACCAATTTTATATATGGATTTACGGTTGGTGGTCACGAGGCATTACAATTATAGTTTCTTTCTTGTGCATTTCATAATTGCATTTCTGTCTCTTTATAGAAGTTATTATCGGAGTTTTAGTTTCCGGGATTCCAGGGTTTTACCATTCCTTATTCCTAGTTCGGTTATCTTAGGTTCGGTTATGTTTAGTAAGTTGTTATCAATTACGGTTGCGGAGTTCCAGGTTATATTTATCACTCTATATGTTTATGTGCTAAGTCGGTTATTATAGGATTGTTATCTCATGCTTACAGTTTTAGCCTTACATATGAGTGTTTCATTTCTGCGTCACCTTGCTTGGGGACTGCGTTCATGCCACGGAGTGCGGGTAGGAGGTCGGGATGGCCGGTTGAGTAGCGATTCGTGAGATCAACGGATGGTTGGTATGCTCCTTTCTTCTTGGAGCTAGGGCTTAGTTATTTATTCTTGAGTTTTGAGATGCATGTATGGGTAGGTCGGGCCTTGTTGAGCCATCGGTTAGTTTGGCCAGTTGAGTAGCAGTTCGTGAGATCAACAGATGGTTGGTATGCTCCTTTCTTCTTGGAGCTAGGGCTTAGTTATTTATTCTTGAGTTTTGAGATGCATGTATGGGTAGGTCGGAGCCTTGTTCCGACCATCAGTTAGTTTACTCTTTATAGGCTTTGTGGACTTAGTGTGTACAGTGTTATTCAGTTTGTGGCCTTGTCAGCTTATTGTTGCTTGGTTAGCACACTAATTGCCTTGGTTGCATTTCTATTGTTTACCCCGTATTGTTGAGACCTTATGGGTCCAGGTTATTCTTCAGTTGATTGTGACAGGTGGCCTAGATGGCCTAAGTGTTACAGTTACAGATGTCATATAGCCGGTTTCTCGATCAATCATGAATTGAGTGCCAGTTGCGCCCTACCCCAGTTTTGGGGCGTGAAAAATGTCTTTTTGAATTTCTTAACTATGAGTAGATAAAATCATTAACTAGAGGTGTGTGATGATTAATACATAATTGGATTGGGTATTGCTAGAGTCATCTTCATATTGTCCAATTAAGTGTAAATCTATTTGATTCTCTTCAATCTATTAATGAAGATCCATTGATTATGATATGGGTCTATTTATTATTGCTTGATTGTTGCTTAAGAGAGAATAATTAATTATTGGAAGAGAATATAGTAGTGGGCATGGATAAGAGATTGTGATATTAGGCTAGAAATAGCTTAAATTGCTTTCTCATTCCTAATTGGCAACTAATAGCTAGGAATAGTGCAGTTGCTAATCCAAATCAAATTGGGTTAAGCTATGTTGTGGCTAGAATTTTGATAAAACTCTAGAAAGAGGTAGTCAATGGGCTAAGAAGCTGAGATTACCCATTTCCCGAGATTATTTACACTTGTTGAACTTATAAGATGACCTGGCATGTTCCGATCTAGTTAGTATTTCATCTATACCGCACCTCTAGTCTTTCACACCCTTATTGACAACATAGCTGATCTTACTACTTTATTTCACTAAATCAACCAATACAATTCTCCGAAAACTTCAACTCCCCCAATTTTATTTGTTTTTATATTAAATCTACGTGGTGCAAGCTAACATCAATTTCTCAATTGACACTTGAAATTATCATTCCCTAGTCCTCGTCGGATTCGACCCCGGCACTCGTCAAGTTAGTTGTTTTGATACTTTGGCCGTGTATATTCTTTGCATTTAGGATATATTTTGGACGTTATCAAAAATTGTGTCGCTTCTAGGGACTAGCGCTTGATGATCTTGTGTTGATTGTTAAGTTGAAATAGTTTTGCATTATAGCTACTTAACGTGAAGCATGTTGGGTTGTTAGGAACTCATAACCACATGAGTCATCACTCCCAAGCAAGGGATAACTCAGTGGAGGTTAACATGGAACTCAAGGAAGATAATCCGATGATGCCGGAAGTTGAAGGAGCTATTCGCCTACAACCAACGGTAGGGAACGAAGTGTTACACACCGTAAATTTCTAACAATTAGTTGACCTATTCGCATGTTGGTTGAGAGTCTTAGAGTGCCATACGTACGAGGAAAGGGCCCGGGGAAAGGCCGAACGAGTGCCAAGTCAGGATTTCGCGAGAGGAGGCCGAATCAAGCTGCCCAGAGGGCCAAAGTGGAACGGAGCTGCTCCTCCACGTTAGCTAACGTGGCATGGAGCAGAATCAGTGTGTTGGGCAACGTGCCACGTTGCCTTGTCTGCAGCCTAGAGTATATAAGGGTCTCACACTTAGAAATGAGATCGTAATTCATATATCTTCGACCAACAGAGAATTGGGATGCAGGAAAACATTTAATTTTCATCTGATTGCGCCGCTAAATGCCATCCAAATCCAAATTAACTTCGGGTATCAAAGTATAAGGCTGCAGGGAGCATTTCTACGGAGTTAGTTTCGGGAAATTTGCCCGGGAATTATCGTCCCGCCGAGCCAAAGTTGTTGCAATCGCTCAAAACTAGTGTCAATACGATCCCAGGCTTAAAGTAAGTAATTCTCCCTTCGAGATTCTAAAAAAAATAATGAGGTTTCGACCGTGTTCCGTAAAATTGGAATATAGTTAATATTTATATATAAAGATTTCCTTTTGGCCGAATTTAGTGTTAACACTAGTCCTATCTTTCCAGTAACACGATTTCAGTTGGGAAGGGCTATTGAATACTTATTGGAACTCGCCAGTTAATCGGTAAACAACGATCGAGGTATGTTAAGGTATTTTCTTTCAGCAAGTTAGTTTCCCCAGCATAGTAATCAACTATGAACCCCAGTAAAGCATGTCAGGAATATGTTATCATGTTTAGTTTTCATTGTTAGTTGAGACTCATAAATTGTATTGTTTTGGGATGGATTATACCTGTATAGCTCCCGTGACCGCCCTAGGATTAATAACTGTGTCGACTAGCCCGACAGGGGCGAGGATACGTCGCTCTACAGAGCAGCATGCCGTCCGCAAGGGACGAAGATGGGGATCCAGATCCTTATATTTGTCGTGGTTGGCCTTATACACACCCCCAATGAGCGCTTACGCCCGGGATGTAGATATCAGGAGTCCTCCAGACTCAGGCACAACTATAGTCAGGGGTCGAGCGTGCCCAGTTGCAGACCTAGGGGATCGGCAGGACGCTTATAGCTACTAGTTGACTCATATTGACCAAGATAGGGGTATATAGATTGAGATGTGATCACCAGGACTTATTGGGGCCTGAGCGAATAATTTTGTGTTGATTGTACCTTCCGGCTTATGGGGGCCAGGTAAGGTTTATGTTACTTTAGTTACTGATAGTTAGATAGTAGGACGCCTCGTTTGTCAGGTATGACCCCTACCCTCCTTATCACAGTTATGTTTAGTCCTGATTTAACTACTTCAGTCATTTTCAGTTTGTTTCCTATACTTCAGTTATTGTCAATTCTTTTTCATTACTTTCAGTTACTTAAAGTTACTGCTTTACATACTCAGTATCTGTGGTACTGGAGACCTCTTTTGGGGTGCTACATTAATTTCCTGCAGGTGCAGATAGATGAGGAGTAGGTCCCTCGTAGTCCCAGTCAGCTGTACAGAGCCATCAACTCCTTTCTTCCGAAGCCTGAGTGATAGAGGTTTACTTCTTTTGTTTGTACAGTATGGGTAGGTCGGGGCCCTATCCCGGCCATCTTATTACCCCTAGAGGCTTGCAAATTGCATTACTTCCCTATGGTTAGTTGTTATTGGCCGTGTGGGGCCTTTATGTGTTTTAGATTATGTGTGTTGGTCATGTGGGGCCCTATTTAGCTGTTGACTAATGGCCTTGTTGGTCATAGCTTGTTTAGCATCGGCTTTTGCTTTTCAGTTATAAATAGATATCATGGTGACCTTGTTGGCCCGCATAGGACTCCCTATGTTTGTTTGTCTCTGGTTAGCTATTTATTTTCATAGGTGGCTATAGGCCTTGTTGGTTGGGGATTGTATTTACAACCGCTATATAGCCCGTTGTTTTCTTGATTCTAGAGTTAGAGTCAGCCCTACACCAGAAGTGCTTAGGCTCAGTCAGCTTAGCAGTTTAGGTCCTAGTAGGGCACCAGGTGCTAGTCATGCCTCCCAAGATGGGGCGTGAAAAACATGGTATCAGAGCAGGTCGTATCCCAGAGAGTCTGCAAGCCGTGCTAAGTAGATTGTTGTCTATGGATGTGTTGTGCACCACATACTATAGGCAGGAGGCTGCAAGACATGATAGGATGGTTACTCTTTCTTCTTATTCAGTTGTGCTATAAAGCGGTACAGTATAGGGTTTAGTCCCTAAGCTCATTATACTCTTTTGCTTACAGAGAAATGTCGTACCAGCAACACCCTACGATAGGAAGGAGGCTAGATGTAGCAGCACGAGAGGGCACCAGCAGGGTGCCCCATCCTCGGTCAGAATCGGCCTGACCTGAGGACGATACGGAGGTATCATCTCGACCTCCCCAGCAGTCTCCACCACTTCAGGAGTCGCTTGGGATGGCCGGTGTGACGGCATCGCCTCTAGCAGTTTCTATACCCGTACCATCCGACCAGGAGGTCAGGACCGCGGTGGTTATGCTAGCCCAGATGATGGCTACTCAGCGCCAGCCAGTGCCACCTACAGTTGCAGAATCCGTAGGAGGGCCTGGTAGCTCGAGGGTCTTAGAGTTCCTAGAACTAATTCCCCCGCAATTCATAGGGACAGATTAGACCGAGGACCCTCAGGACTTCTTAGGCCAGATGCAGATAATTTTTAGGGTTATGCATGCTACACCCACAGAGTCGGTTGAGTTGGAGGTATTCCAGCTATGGGACATCGTCGTACTGTGGTATGAGAGTTGGGAGAGGTCCCGAGGGAGAGATGTTCCCCTTCCGACCTGGCCCAGCTTCTTAGAGGCTTTCTTGGATCATTACCTACCACGGGAGATTCGGTAGGCTCGGGTTGATCAGTTCCTAACTTGGAGCATGGGTTGATGATTGTTTGGGAATATGCCCTGCGATTTGATTCCTTGGCACATTATGCGCCAGCCTTTGTGGACACAATGCAAGCTAGGGTACACCGCTTTATTGTGGGGCTGAACCCAGAATATGTTGAGACCTGCATCATAGCTACACTACGGGAGGATATGGATATCTCCTGTGTGCAGGCTTTTTCTTAGAATATTGAGGGTATCAGACAGTGGCAACGGGAGATTAGGAGGACAAGTCAGGAGCAGTGCCACAGGGACAGACCGGGTGAATTACAGGAGGAGTGCCAGGGAGGACCTAGGCCACGGTCATCAGATAGGCTGCCTAGACCCCCGCCTCCACCACAGCGACAGAGGAGAAGGTCTAGTCGCCGAGGGCAGCTAGAGCTTGATGAAGGTTCGTGAGCAGTAGGTTCACAGCAGCAGAGGGGAGTGGGTTTACAATACCACTTTGCCCTATTTTCAGTCGACGCCACTCTGGAGCATGCAGGTATGGTTCCACATCATGCTACATTTTTGGACAGGAGGGTCATCAGATGAGGAATTGTCCAGCTAGGGGTCAGGGTGATCAGGATCGACAGGATATGTCCTCGGTAGGATCACGAGATCCAGCATCCCCGGCAGGGCGTAGGCCCTTAATTTCAGCTGGCAGAGGCCGAGGCAGATCAGGGGCCTCCAGTTCAGGTGCTAGCCCAGACCGTATTTATGCACTACCGGAGCGACAAGATTCAGAGTCGTCACCAGATGTTGTGATAGGTATGCTGAACATTTGCTCTCATCCTGCTTATGTGTTGATAGACCCAGGATCCACCTTGTACAATGTTACACCGTTAGTGGCTCGGAAGTTTAGTATTATTCTGGAATTGTTTCTGCGACCTTTTTCAGTGTCTACACCCATTGGTGACTCTATTATAGCCCGAAGTTTCTATCGGGGGTGTACAGTAGAGATTGCCAATCGTCAGACTACAGCAGACCTGATAGAACTAGAAATGGTTAATTTTGATGCTATTATGGGTATGGATTGGCTAG
>JACEIK010005578.1:41052-61809 GCA_018107945.1 Datura stramonium
GATAGCAAAAGGGTGCATTTATCATATTGTCAGAGTTCAGGATGTTCGGGCAGAGCCTCCGACCCTTCAGTCTATCCCAGTGGTTAATGAATTTCCCGACATATTTCCAGATGAGCTTCCTGGTATTCCCCCAGAAAGGGAAATTGATTTTGCAATTGATCTGGATAGGAGTATATATATTGAGATGTGTCATAATTGGTTGTGGAAGTGAAAGAACGGCACTATGAAGATCCTAGCCTGGTTCAGCTCCGAAATAGGGTCCAGCGAGGGGAAGTGACCGATTTCCAAGTAATCGAGGACGGAGTTTTTAGATATAGGGATCGCCTCTGCGTTCCAGACGTGGCAGGGCTTTGCAAGAAAATTATAGGTGAGGTACACTATGCCTGCTACTATCTCCATCCAGGTTCGACAAAGATGTACCATGATGTAAAAGAAATTACTGGTGCCCGGGAATGAAAAAGGGGATAGCAGAATTCGTAGCTCAATGTCCCAATTGCCAACAAGTGAAAGCTGAACATCAAAAACTAGGCGGACTGACACAGGATATAGTCGTGCCTTTATGGAAATGGGAGGTAGTTAATATGGATTTCGTGGTAGGATTACCTTGTACCAAGCGTAAATATGATTCTATCTAGGTAATTGTTTACTGATTGAAAAAATCAGCTCACTTTCTGCCAGTAAGGGCTACCTTTTCAGCCGAAGATTATGCTGAGCTATATATTAGAGAAATAGTCCGATTGCATGGTGTTCCGCTGTCAATTATCTCTGACAGAGGGGCGCAATTTACAGCTATGTTTTGGCAATCTTTTTAGAGGGTCCTGGGAACGCAGGTTAACCTGAGCACAACCTTTCATCCTCAGACAAATGGGAAGGCAGAACGTACAATCCAGACACTCGAGGATATGTTACGGACATGTGTGCTAGATTTTGGAGGCAGCTGGGATGAACATCTACAACTTATTGAATTTTCCTATGATAACAGTTATCATTCAGCAATGTAGATGGCGCCTTATGAAGCGTTATATGGGCTAAAGTGCAGATCGCCAGCTGGTTGGTTCGAGGTAGGAGAATCAGCATTGATTGGGCTAGATATTATTCACCAGTTAGAAGAGAAAGTAAATCTTATCAGGGAACGTCTGCTGACAACTCAGAGCCGCCAGAAATCTTATGCTGATGTGCGGCGAAGAAACCTAGAATTTAATGTGGGTGACTGGGTATTCCTAAAGGTTTCACCGATGAAGGGTGTGATGAGATTTTTTAAGAAAGGCAAGCTCTGCCCGAAGTTTATTGGTCCTTATCAAATTCACCGAAGGATAGGCTAGGTGGCTTATGAATTGGATTTTCCCCCCAGAATTAGAATCCGTTCACCTAGTTTTTCACATATCAATGCTGAGGAAGTGTATAGGAGATCCCTCCCGGATTGTCCCAGTCAAAGATGTCCAAATCACCGAGGAGTTAGCCCATGAAGAATCTCCAGTAGCCATACTAGATCGATATATCCGCAGACGAAGAACTAAAGATGTTGCTTCTGTTAAAGTGTTATGATGAAATAAGAACCGAGAGGAGATGACCTGGGAAGTAGAAGATGAGATGAAAACTAGATATCCTCAGTTATTTTAGACTTAGTCAGATTGTGCAACCAGAGGTATGTTGATATTGTTGTTTCATAAGCTGCGTTATATACATGTATATGTGGATTAGTTGACTTCAATCTATTGTGAAATGAATGCCATAGTCTTGTGTGGAGTACTTGTATTGGACTTTTATGCTTTTCAGGGTTTTTGGATAGTCCATATTACAGGGGAGACTCCCAAATTTTTTCCAGAAAAAGTAATTGCAAGATTAAGGTTCTTGCTAGTAGAAGTTAACATTCGAGGATGAATGTTCTTTAGGGGGGAGGATGTTACACCCCGTAAGTTTCTAACATTTAAACGTCCTATTCGCATATTGGTTGAGAGTTTTAGAGTTTCATACGTACGAGGAAAGGGCCCGGGGAAAGGCCGAACGAGTTCCAAGTCGGGATTTCGCGAGAGGAGGCCGAACCAAGCTACTAGAGGAGAGAAGTGGCACGGAGCTGCTCCTCCGCATTAGCTAACGTAGCACGTAGCATAATCAGTGCATTGGGCAACATGCCACATTGTCTTGTCTGCAACCTCAAGTATCTAAGGGTCTCACACTTAGAAATGAGATCATAACTCATATATCTTCGACCAACAGAGAATAGGGACGCAGGAAAACATTCAATTTTCATCTGATTATGCTACTAAACGTTGTCCAAATTCAAATTAACTTCGGGTATCAAAGCATAAGGCTGCAAAGAGAATTTCTACGGAGTTAGTTTTGTGAAATTCGCCCAGCGAATCGTCGTCCCGCCGAGCCAAAATTGTTGGAATTGCTCCAAACTTGTGTCAATACGATCCCAGGCTTAAAGTAGCAATTCTCCCTTCTAGATTCTCAAAAAATAATAAGGTTTCGACCGTGTTCCCTAAAATTGGAATATAATTAATATTTATATATAAAGTTTTCCTTTTTGACGAATTTAGTGTTAACACTAGTCCTATCTTTCCAGTAACATGATTTTAGTTGGGAAGAGCTATTGAATACTTATTGGAACTCACCAGTTAATTGGTAAATAGCGATCAAGGTATGTTAAGGCATTTTCTTTTCGCAAGTTAGTTTCCCCAACATAGTAATCCATTATGAACCCAAGTAAAGCATGTCAGGAGTATGTTATTATGCTTAGTTGTCGTTGTTAGTTGATACTCATAAATTGTATTGTTTTGGCTGGATTATACCTGTATAGCTCCCGTGACCACCCCAGGGTTAATAGCTGTGTCGACTCGCCCGCCAGGGGAAAGGATATGTCGCACTATAGAGCGGCATGCCATCCGCAAGGGACGAAGATGGGGATCAAGATCCTCATATTTTCCGTGGTTGGCCTTATACACACCCCTGCCGAGCGCTTACGCCCGGGATGTAAATATCAGGAGTCCTCCGGACTCAGGCACAACTATAGTTAGGGGCCGAGCAGGCCCAGTTGCAGACCCAAGGGATCAGAAGGACGTTTGTAGCTTCTAGTTAACTCATATTGACTTGGATAGGGGTATATAGATATAGATGTGCTCGCCAGGACTTATGGGGGCCTGAGCGAGTTATTTTGTTCTGATTGTACTTTCCAGCTTATGGGGGCTAGGTAACGGTTATGTTGCTTTAGTTACTGATAGTTAGACAGTAGGACGCCTCCTTTTTAAGGTATGACCCCTACCCTCCTTATCACAGTTATGTTTAGTCCTGATTTCACTACTTCGTTCATTTTCAGTCCGTTTCCTATACTTTAGTTATTGTCAATTCTTTTTCCTTACTTTCAATTACATAAAGTTATTGCTTTACATACTCAGCACCTATGGTACTGACGCCCTCTTTTGGGGTGCTACATTACTTGCCTGCAGGTTCAGATAGAAGACGAGCAGGTCCCTCGTAGTCCCAGTCAGCCGTACAGAGCCATCAACTCATTTCTTTCGGAGCTTGAGTCATAGAGATTTACTTCTTTTGTTTGTACAGTATGGGTAGGTCGGGCCCTGTCCCGACCATCTTATTACTCTTAGAGGCTTGCAGATTGCATTACTTCCCTTGGTTAGTTGTTATCGGTCGTGTGGGGCCCTATTTAGCTGTTGACTGGTGGTTTTGTCGGTGATAGCTCAGTTTAGCATCGACTTTTACTTTTAAGTTATAACTAGATATCATGGTGGCCTTGTCGGCCCGCATAGGACTCCCTAGGTTTGTTTGTCTCTGGTTAGCTTTTTATTTTCATAGGTGGCTATAGGCCTTGTCGGCCGGGGATTGTATTTACAGCCGCTATATAGCTCATTGTTTTCTTGATTCTAGAGTTAGAGACAACCCTGCACTAGAAGTGCTTAGGCTCAGTCAGCTCAGCAGTTCAGGTCCTAGTAGGGCACCAGGTGCCAGTCATGCCTCCCAAGGTGGGGCGTGACACTAAGTGTTTTATGTCACCAGCACCATGCTTCACTTGTTGCAAATAGAGGGGCTCTTTGGCGGAAAACCAAGTGAGGATGTGAATCGTCATTTGAGGAATTTCTTGGAAATATGCTAGCACTTCAATATAACAAACATCAGTCAAGAGTCAAACAGGTTGAGACTATTTCTTTTTTCATTGACGGGGGAGGAAACAATGTGGCTAGAGGAACTCCCTCCGGGATGTATTACTTCATGGCAGGAGCTAACCGAGGCCTTCTTGGACCATTTTTCCCTCTATCAAAGATGCTTCAGTTAAAGGATGATATTATAAATTTCAGGCAAGAACCAGGAGAGCCTCTACATGAGGCATGGTTAAGGTTTAAAAAGAAGGTTGCTCTTTGCCCAAATCATGGATTTCCGGATGGAGTGCTTCTCCAAAGCTTCTATAGGGCCCTTGATTTTATAAACAAAGCCCTTAGTCAACAACCTAGCTGGTGGATCTATGATGGACCAAATATATGTGTTGGAAAAAGCTGTCCTAGACCGAATGACAAAGACCAACAGGTATTGGCACATAAGAGAAACAAGTTTTTCCACGCATGAGATTAGTTCAAGTGCATTGGTGGCAGAGTTGCAAAAACGGGATGAAGAACGGGATGAAAATCTCTCCAAGATGATGACACAATTAGAATTGATGACAAAGCACGTGATGGGAGTAGTGCCAAAGGTAGTAAATGTCGTGGGAATGCAAGGTCCCTTACAATATGAAGGAGAGTCGTCACCGCCGAGATATGAAAAAGAATGACAATATATGGGCAACCAAATGGAAGGTCCTCGACCTGGTTTCCAAGGAGCAAACCGAGTCCCATGGCGCCCAAGGGATTACTTCCAAGTTTGGAGAAATAGTGAGCCACAAGGATGGCCAAAAAGGAATGAAAGGTGGGGTAATAGAGAGCCACACCGAGAGAGTGATCGAAATCACAGGAGTTTGAACCCATATATTCCACCTCCTAAGGTTGGGAATCCTCATAATCAGTCGGGCATGTGTGATGAGGGAAATTCAGAAATTGAAGAACTACTATCCAGAGTTTTGATGAAGGTGGAATTGACCGAGAGTGGGGTGAAGGAATTAAGAGGGGAGGTTTCTAACCTCGCTCAAATAGTGAGTTCACACTCGGCTTCCATCAAGCATTTGGAAGCCCACATGAATAACCTATCGACTCAAATGAATCTCCAGATGAAGGGAACACCACCTAGTGACATGATGCCTAATCCCAAGAAAGGTCAATGCATGGCCATTTTCACTAGGAGAGGAAAGGTGATTGGAGAAGCCCCGGTGAATCCTAGTGAGGCGGTAAGGCTGAAATTAGTTGAAGAAGATGAAGTTGATAAAACACCAATGATTCCAAAGAATGAAGAAAAGACTGAGGAGGAATAAGAGGGAAAGGATGATGAAATCCTCCTCCATGCTGATGATGATGAGGCGGGCATGAAGGCCCCGAATGATGATGGGGTTGAAATAAGAATCCCACCCCCTTATCCGCAACGATTGACCAAGAAAAATAAGGACGACCAGTTTAGGAAGTTTGTTGACATGTTTAGCATACCGTTAGTGGAAGCTCATAAAGGACTTACTAAAGAAGAAAAAGGTAGTTGATGCAGGAAATGCAGAGAAAAATGCACCATTGTAGTGTGGTGTTGATGAGTAATCTTGCCCCCAAAAGGGAGGATCTCAGAGCTTTTACAATTATATGCAGAATTGGGATATGTGTGTTTAAAAAGGCACTATGCAATCTCGGTGCTAGTATAAATTTGATGCCCCCACTCATTTTTAATAAATTGGGACTTGGAAGCACGAAACTGACGTCAATGAGGTTGTTAATGGCAGATAGGTCAATAAAAAGACTGATGGGGGTGCTAGAAGATGTGCTGGTGAGAGTGGACAAGTTTATTCTACCGACTGATTTTGTTATTTTGGATTGTGAGATGGATGTAGAGGTTCCCATTATTTTGGGAAGAACATTGTTAGGTACAGGGAGAGCCGTGGTGGATGTGGAGCTTGGAGAGTTAAAATTTCAGGTTAGAAGTGAGGAAGTCACCTTCAAAGTGTGTCCATCAGCTGAAAAGCCCCCTGAATGCAAGGTGGTTGGAGTGTTGCAAATTGACAATGAGGACAAGTGATTGGAGCTGAACGAGACAGAATCGAATGATGACTCATCGGAAAAGAGTTGCTAAAAAAATGGATCTATGTCATGCCACAAAATTAACTAAGGCTCTTCTTGGGAGGCAACTCAATTGTTTAGTGAATTATTTGATGTTTTTGTTTGTGTAGGAGCTGTGAAATGAGGAACGAAGGGAGAAACAAACCATGAAGGAAGGAACGACAAGGGACTGGAGAGCCGCCGGTCCAGAAATGCGAACCTCCGAATCAGGTCTGTGGGCCACCAGTGGAAAGCCACTAGAAAACAAGAAATCTGAAGCTCAGCCACAAAAGTAATGGGTAACCGGCAGATTGCCAATGCAATTCGCGAACCGCCGGTGCTTCGCCAACAAGAAACAAATCACTGAGTAAAATAAATAACAAAATAAACCACAACGGCGAACTGCCAGTATGATTCGATGAACCGCCGATGACATGCTAGTCGAGGTGCGAAGTTATTACAAAATGGAATTTAAGAAGTTGGCCCACAAAATTATGAATACCTGACCAGCCACCTATTCTGCAAATATTCCCATATTTCCCCTTTTCCCAACACTTTTTCATTCAATTTTTGTCTTTCCATTACCCAACATTACCAATTCCCCATATTCATCCATTTTCAACATTTCCAATTTCCCACATTTCCACCTTCCCACTTCCCACCAACACACCCATATTAAAGTCTCCACCTTCCCCTCAACCTATCACCCTTCCATTCTCCACCTATAAAACCCCTCCATACTTCACTAACACACTCACTTCACTTACACTCTCTACACTACATCTATCTTAAGGTGCCATTGCAAGATTTAGTTAAGCCCATTTTAAAGTTCAAGTGTGTGCAAGCAATCTCCTAATTTGGAAACAATTTTCTTTCCCTTGTCTTTATTTTAGCATTGGAACTTAATTCTTTAGGAGTAATATTTTGTTTCCATTCCTTTTTGAATTTTTGAATGAGGCATGCTTGTTGAATGGGTTAGAGATGTGCTTTTGTGTGTGAAATTATGAAAAGGGTGAAGTCTGAGTAACCCATTTGTATAAAGCACGATGTTTTTCCCGATGATAGACCGGGTGAATCCATTCTTAAGGGCTAAACATCATGAATATGTGTTTGAATGGAATAGTGCTGCTTTTATTATGTTTGATGTGAGTGTGTTTTAATGGTGTGAATAGTGAGTTAAAATTTAGGGACGCCAGGGTGCGGCGATTCGCCGATCAGATTCAGAGAATCGCCGATGGAGCGTCGGTTCACTTTGAAAATTAGCTTTGGCCATTGAGTGGATCCCGCACTACATCAGCGGTTCGCGAACCTAGACCGGTGATTCACCGGTTAAACTGTCGAAACATTCTCCCTTGCCCAGTGTTGTATAAGGCACCAACGGGCAATCGGCGGTCCGCGAAATGCCTTCTGCAAACTGCCACTCCTCCACCGGTGCTATTGGGTCTTTAAATGATTTTTTGGTTTTACCTTATCTCTTAGTTCTTCCTTAGACTAGTTTTCTTTTCTTTTAATTTCTACTTCAAATTCTTGTGACTAACATAATTCTTGTAGAAAAATAAACCATTTCTTCAACAAGAAACACAGGAAAAGGAAAGGCCCCTGCTTCTTCTGCTAGCAAAGGCAAGGGCAAGGCAAAGGCTACCCCATCTCAGGCCAACAAAAAGGAGGAAATAATATTCTGCGTCCCCAATATGTAAGATCACTACGTCATTTGTCAAGGCCGTTCAATAATTTTGGAGAAGCGGTTCAACTTGGCAGGGCTAAAAGGTGATTTTCCCAACATCACCGCATAGTTCACCGACAGGCAGTGGCATGCATTTGCCAACCCGTTTCCACCATACTACCCCATCTTGGTAGCTGAATTCTACGCCTCATATCAGGACCGATGGGAGAGTATGTAGCACAGGGGCAAAATGGATGATTTCCCATGCTTTCCATTAGTGATGATCTGGTGGAGGTTGATATAACCCCGGTGGCCATAAACTACCTATTATGGGAGGAAGAAGTTGACTCCGCTACGGAGTACATGGAAACGGTGGCTGATATGAAGGATCAATTCGCTTGGGTAGGCCGCATCATAGCTGCTAGTAATCCTCTTTGGCCCACTATGGATGGCGAAATCTGTCGCCACGACTTGAAGTTCAAGTCCATGTTGTGGCTTAATTTTGTTTGTGCTCGGATCATCCCCTCTAAAAATGAGTAGAGAGTAAGCCTTTAAACCGCCATCCTTATTTCTTACATAATGACGGGAGTCCCCATTAACTTTGGGAAAATTGTCACTTAACAAATGAAGAAAAAGGCCCGATAGTCCATTACCTTAATTCCCCACGCTGTCTTCATTTCCCAGCTTTGCACAGTAGTTGGGGTGCCTCTATTCCTAGATGAAACTCCTTCCATTGCTTCAGGTGTGATAGATATTGAGCGGAAGAGAGATGCCGAGGCACCGACAGTGAAAAGAAAGCTACTGCAAGCCTTTAGAATGTAAGAAGAATCCCTCTCTCATTGGTCAGCCCAATCACCAATCGCCCGAGAGTCCAATGTACCCCAGCCTGAAATGTCGGGCCAAGAATCGAGTGACATGCCTTAGTGAGGAGCTTATCCTCCTCCAAAATCCTCTCAGCCAAGTGGTCTCCATCGACTTGTGGAGATGAAAAACTCGCATGAAAGCCAACTTTAACATTTGGTTAAGAGCCTTCCAGAACTCATTTCTAAAACATTCAAGAAGGAGCTCAAGTCACTGTACGAGAATGTCGCCACTCTATGCAAGAGGGTGGATGCAGTAGAAGGGGCAGTCACTTCCCTCCGAATTGAGGTGCATGAGTGGAAGAGTCGTACTTTGGTAGAAGTGCCTGACATGAGCGCCTTGGATGCTGTAATGGATACTCCTTCCTCAGTTTAGGGGAAAATTGATGATCTGTTTGAAGGGCTGGCAGATGATTACGCTGGGCTAGGTGAGGCCAGCGGCGGTGACGGTGGTGAGACGGATGCTGACGATGAAGAGGAGTAACCCACTCAGGGAGTTCCTTATCCCTTTCCCTTTTGCATATTTATATTGGGGACAATGTATGCTCTTAAATGGGGGAGGGAAGAGTGCAACTGATGAGGGGGCTAGGGATGAATGTTTCTCTTGATATTCTGATATTTTGTTTGAGTATGAGTAAGTCTAGCCTTTGTCAGGCTGTTAGGTTTATTTCAATGATTGATGATTGCCCTTTTCGGGTGTGTCCTACTTTCAAATGAATAAATGAATGATTTTGTTCATGTTTTTTTATGATGAATGATTAGTGACTAAATGGGGTCTTTGCTTTGAATTGCAAAATACTTAAAATCTTGAATGAAATGATCCCAAAGTCTTGTTTTTTTTTTCGCCATTGTAAATAGTAGTGTTGAAATTAAAACTCTGAGGGTTTTCTTTTGACCACTGTTCTTTTCCAAGGAGCATTCTCTTTTATTTTTGTTGTCGAACCGGGTTGGTTTTTCCCGATGATGGATTGAGTGGCGACATTCTTAAGGGAAAATGCCATGTTTCTTTAAGTGTTTTATGAAGTTGTTTTGAGAGACACCACCAAAAGTTTTTTTGTTAAAATGGAATTGTAAAAATAAGGGAATGAGAATGAAGATAATGAGCAAGTGTTGACACCATAGCATAGTATTCTTTGTCATACATTATAAATTCCCTGTTTGACATATGATGTTTGCTTGGTTTGATGTCCTAATTTGGTGTTTTGTGTTGAGAATGACTCTTGTATATCACTTAAGAGTGATTTGTTGTATGGTGACGACATTTTTGATGAACCTCATGCATTACATCTTTTATAGAACTTGCCCCAAATGTGATTCAATGCGAAATTCTAGATGTAGTTGTGCCAAGAACATGAGTTTAGGATTTCCTTTGTCTAGTCACTTCACCCATATTCCCTCCTTGAGCATTGATCCTTGTTAGCTAATGTTGAGCCTTAAACCCTTTCCTTGGCAACCACATTAAGACCATTCTTAATACCTATTTTGGCCCCCATTCTCCCTAAGTGCTAGTGACAAGATAGGTGATGAAATGAGGTTTAAGGCCTAAGAAAGAGGGACTGACAAAAACATTTGTGAAAAATGAGGAAAAAGCCTAAGTTTGGGGTTATGCAAAACAAAGGGGGAAGATAAGAATTATAATACGAAGGGAACACCGCCTTTTGTCAAAATGCACCAAAGGATAAATCAAAAAGAAAAAAGATAATTTGTGTGAATCGGTGTTTCCTCTTTATGCAATAAGGCTGATTGTGAAAGAAAAAAGGGGTTATAAGGTGGAGTGTTAAAGAAATGAAAGTCATCAACAAGGAAATAAGGGAAAGAAGGTTAAGTGAGTAGAATTGATGTAAGGTATGTCACAAAAAGCATTAGGGAGGATCTAGTCACTATATCCAAATGTTCATCCTACCCTTAGTCCCAGCCTACATCACAACCCGCAAGTCCTAGATGATTTTAGGTGCAGCTACTCTATATTAGTGACGAATTACATGAAGGGCAAGCCTATGGGTCAAATGTATGCATTAAGATATCTTTTGGGAGAGTGAGTGTGAGTGTCTCTTCCAATTAATCCCTTGTGTTCATTCAAATGATCACACGACCAAAAGAATATGTATCCTTATTTTGGTGAGTGGCATCATTCCTTTTTAGGGATGCAAGAGCATTCAGAGTTAAGGTGGAAATAGGGGAAGGAGTGTAAACTCTAAGGCAAGCTTTGGATTTTCAGTGATTATAACTTGAAATGCTATGTGTGTTACTTGGTTGAGAAATGCCCTTGTTTTGTCAAATGATTCCTTTCATAAGCTTTGTTTGATAGAAAGTGGTTTCCTGTTTGAAATATCTTCATTGTTTTGGTATTTTGGGGTATTTTCTTCTCTTTTTCGGTGAGGGTGGTGAGCATTTTTTGGTTGTCATAGGCTAGGTGATCGGTGAGGTCTAACTGTGAAGAGAGGTGGCATATTCTTCAATTGTCGAGTATTGCGTTACTTGAGGACAAGCAATAATTTAAGTTTGGGGGTTTGATGAGTTGGTGATTTACCAACTCATTAGGATCTAAAACTTGAGTTTTTGTTTCGTTCTTGAGTTGATTATTTGTATTTTATTCCCCTTTTTCTTTTGTTTTGTGCAGATGGTTAAAAGTGAAGAAAAGAGAAAAATGAAGCAAAAAGAAGGGAGTGAGAGAAAATCGGCGATTTGCAGAGGAAAACCAGCGAGACACCGGCCAAAGGCCGAACATCACTGCCTCTAAGGATTAATTCCATTGGCAGTTTGCGACTGTCCAGCAGCGAGTCACCGGTCCATTCACCGAATCATACCCCAAAGTTTGGGAAAATGGCTTGAAGACCTGGCGGTTCACGGATTGGCATCAGCGAAATGTCGAGTGAACTGCCGGTGTTCACTGGAATTTAGTGAAGATGCAGAAAGACACTCATCGGTTCATGGATTTTAACTGGCGAACCGCCGGTGGTTCCGCCAGTTCCAAAACGGTGCTCATGGGGGTATAATCGTCCTAAACTGTTAAAAAGATAAAAAGTGTCCTACTTTTTTATCTTGGGCAGAATTTCATGGGCAGAATTTCATACCTATGATACTCGAATACTTTATTTTCTACTTGTTTATCTATTTTTATGTGTGATTCTCATGTGATTCTTATGTAAATGTGAATTTATACTAACCAACATGATTAGTGTTGTTTTGGCAAGCTTAGAAGGAATTGTTGGAATAATCAATGTTGGTAAAGTGGAATGGACTTAAGCAAGAAGTGGAAGTTGACAAGGAAATTGGCTGTAGGCTCCGCACGGCTTCGCGTGTCATGCTGCCATCGTGAAGGCATTCTTCCTAGGAGAAAGAATTATGTCAAATTCTAGTGCAAAAGGCTACAATTCCGTGGCACGGAGGGCAGCGTTCGCGATGCACTCGTGTCACGCTGAGGGTGATCACCCGAACCTCAAGTTCCAAGAAGGTGCGCGATGCCACCGTGGAACGGGAGGCAATGCTCCGCGACATGCCGTGCCATGCCGAGGTGCATTTACCTCGGGAGCCGAGTTCCAAGGGGGTCCGCGATAGCACCGAGGCACGGAGGCAGTGCTCCGTGATGGGCACTCCGTGCCACGTTGCTTGTTATTCGGGAAAAGAATTTACCACTAGTATAAATAGCACTACTTAGGTTTTATTTTAAACATTCCTGACATTTTTGAGCAAGAACGTGGTTAGTAGGCGCTTCGAGAGGACGAAATTCTTTGGTTAATTCTCTTCCTTTTTCTCTCTTTAATTTAAATTTCTTTTTATGAATTCTACTTGTTTGAAGATGTTTAATACACAAATGTGTGGCTAATTCACCTCTTTTTGCCGAGGTTAAGGATAATTGTAGAGGGATGTAATAATTAATCATTTCGCTTTTCATCTTCTATAATGGTTGTTCTATCACCTCTGTTTTTACTACGTTAATGTTTGGCCAATGTTAATGTATATCTTAGAAATCCAATTTGATTCTAAAGAGGAAATTAATTGGATAGATGTGAAATTGGTGGGATATGATCTTTTCTTAGTTGAGAAATCGAGAGAAGATTATTGCTCGTAATAGAAATATATCTCAAAGTCGTATTAGTGTTTTATGGAATTTGTTATGTATGGCTATAGCATGGTGTTCTTGAATCACAGAAATGTGTAATAGGTCTCATGATTCTTAATTGGATAGAGTCGAAAGATCAAATCTATAGTCTATAATTCCCGAGCTCAACAACCGAAGAGAAGTTTGATTGATTTTAATTAATAAATTACATCTCTGCATGCTTGCCTAAACCTCACTTTATTCATTGCTATTGTTCGACTTCAAATTACAATCTTTACTTAGGTTTCTATTAACTACCGATATTGACTCAAAAATAATATTTGTGTGGTGTCTACCTTCATAGAGATATCGTTCACTAACAATTAGGATAATTACTATCAGAATTCGGGCCCCCCGCTGGACCGATACTATTTGAAATAAAGCCACTTTACTATTTGTACGACCACGTGCACTTGCATGTAGTTTGGTCCGAACATGTTTTTGGCGCCGTTGCTCGGGGATCGGGCAATTGGTAACCCCGCGAGCACATGACAAAGTAGAGGATTTTGATGTATACAAGGCCATGAAGCTACCGGCAATTTATGAGGAGCTATGAGCAATCAATGTTCTAAATCGGGAATCAACTCTTCATTGTGGACTCAATAGACGATTGGAGAGAGCCTTGGTGGGCTCCGATCATTTTGGGGAAAGTACTATATATGAGATGGTGCGTACTCTAAACGAGCAAAATGGTTTCTTAGGAAGTAGGATCTTTGAGCCGTTGATGAGGTCCTTGGAACAATTGCCAAAGCCATCAATTGAGGAGGCACCGAAATTGAGCCGAAGATATTGCCTCCACATCCGAAGCATGTATTTCGGGGAAGATTTACACCTTCCATTCATCATTCTCAGAGAACCGCGTAGGAACAAGTGAAAGATGCAATCGGTGGTCCTCAAGAGGCGGAAGAATGAAATGGGCTGGGCGTATGCTCTGACATCGTAGGAATTAGTCCACTTTTGCACAAACAAGATTTTTATGGAAGAAGGATCCAAGCTAATTGTGCAACATCACGGAGGTTGAATCCTGGTGATGAAGGATGTAGTTAGAAAGGAAGTGATCAAGTGGCTTGATGCAAGTGTGGTATATCCCATTTCGTAAAGTTAATGGGTTAGCCTAGTTCAATGGTGTTCCAAAGAAAGGAGGGATGACCGTGGTCACCAACGAAAAAAGAATGGGTCGATTCCCACACGCAAAGTCACAGTCGGGGCGAATTTGCATGGACTACAGGAATCTCAATGAGGCCACAAGGAAAGATCATTATCCTATTCCATTTATTGATCATATTTTGGACAAAGCTGGCGTGTCAAGAGTATTATTAAGCTCGGATGGATATTCCAAACTATAATCAAATATCCATAGAACCGAAGGATCGTGAGAAGATTACTTTTACATGTCCTTATGGGACATATGCTTTCAGCGCATTCCATTTGGTCTATGCAATGAACCAGACACATTCCGTAGATGCATGATGGCCATCTTCCACGATACGGGTGGAAGATTTTGTCGAGATATTTATGGATGACTTTTCTATTTTCGGTAATTCGCTTGGTTACATGTCCGTGCAGACCTGACAGGGTGTTAGCTCGATATGAAGACTCAAACCTGGTGCTCAACTAGGAGAAGTTTCATGTTTTAGTCAAGGAGGGTATCGTCCTTGGCCATAAGGTGTCATGCAAAGGGTTGGAAGTCGATCGTGCAAAGATCGAGGTGATTGAAAAGCTACCACCACCAAAGAGCCGTGAAGGGTGTTAGCAGCTTCTGGACATGCGGGGTTTTCCATGTGACGGCTTCATCAAGAACTTTCTCAAAATTCTAGACCGATATGCCGGTTTCTAGAAAAAGAGGTGAAGTTCGAGTTTGACAAGGATTGTGTAAAACATTCAGAGCTAAATGTAAGTCGTAAAGTCACTTGTTTCACGGATTGGGAACAACTTTGAATTGATGTGATGCAAGTGACGCGGGTCAGAGGGAGCTATATTAGGGCAAATGGAGGAATAAAGTTTTTCATTCCATTTATTATAAGCAAAAGACTTGACGCTGCCCAAGTCAACTATATAGTCATGGAAAAGGAGACGCTAGCATTGGTGTTCGTATTTGATAAATTGCTGTGTCCCACCGTGGTAGTGGTATATACCGATCATGCAAGAATTGCATTTTGTTTGGCAAGAAGGATGCAAAGCCCAATTAATTAATAAGATGGATATTGTTGCTACAAGAGTTTGACCTAGACATTCGGGATAGATGGGAGCGAGAATCGCCGTGAAGATCTCACGATTGGAATGTCGTTTGCATGTGAAGGAAGGTGTGATAACATCAAAGAAGAGTTCCTGCATGAGCAACTCTTGGCAATAAGGAAGCCGAAATCCTCGGGGTATGCGTATATTGTGAACTTCCTGGTAAGTGGAGTCTACCCACCGAGGCTATGGCCTCAACAAAGAAAGAAGTCGAGACATGATTGCAGGTATTAGATTTGGGATGAGGCGTATCTATCTAAGAAGGACCGGATCAAGGGATGAGACGATGTATCCCAAAAGCCGCATTGTAGAATTAATGAGGAGTTGTCACTCATCGTTGTATGGAGGGCACCACGAGGAGAGCGACAACCTACAAGGTGCTACAAAGAATGCTCTTTTGGCCTACACCGTTTAGAGATTCTATAGCATATGTAAAAATGTGTGATAGATGTAAAGAACAGTAAAATCGGTAGAAGACAGAGATGCCATTGCCAACGTATATTAGAATTTGAGGTTTTGATGTATGGGGAATAGACTTCATAGGCCCGTTTCCACCGTCCTTTGGTAATCGTTACATCTTGATAGCGGTTCACTATGTATCTAAGTGGGTTGAGGAAGTAGCTTGTCTCAGGAACGACAACAAGGTGGTCACGAAATTTGTAAAAAATAAAATTTTCACTGTGTTCAAGACGCCCGAGCTATTATTAGTGACTCGAAATTATTTGTGAATGCAAGTTTTAGGAACTTGCTAGCTAAGTAAGGGGTGCGGCACAAGGTAGCGATAGCGCATCATCCCCAAACTAGTGGGAAAGTAGAGGTGTCAAAACGTAGAGATAAAGCGCATTCTACGTATGACAAAGGAATGCACAACGAATTGATTGGGCAAGAAAACTTGACGATGCGTTGCCTGGGCCATTAACCGATACAAGAAACCCATTGGGACTTCTTCATATAGGTTTATGGAAAGGCATGTCATCTACCTCGCGATTGAACATCGAGCTTTTGGGTCATGGAGAAGCCAAACATGGATCCGGAGCTGAAGGTGGGAAGAAGAAAGATGCAACTCGCCGAATTAGATGAGTTTCGATGGCACGCTCATGAAAGTGCTAAATGCCACAAGGAGAAAACTAAAAGGTGGCACGACAGCATATGGTGACTCTGGATTCGAGCCTGGGAAAAAAGTAGCAATGTTTAATTTAGGTTGAAACTCTTTTCCAGAGTTGCGGTCCAAGTGGTCGTGGCCGTTTGAATCGGTGGAGAATGACTCCACACTCGGTGCTGGAATTGTGGAAAGAGGATAAAAGTGCCACATTTTTGTGAACTAGCAAAGATGTGCACTACTGGGGTAAAGACGTTATTCGAGAGAAAGACTCATCACTTTGGTAGCGTGATGATTATGATGAATAACGTCGAGCCGCAATGGTAAAATCAGCGCCGCACTGGGAGGCAACCCGTGAATGTGATGTAATAGAATAGTTAGGATTATTTGAAAAAAAACAAAGAAAAAGAAAAATGAAAATAGTTTAGAGGCAACCTATGATTTCTAACGAATTTTTTGTGGTTGAATGATTTTCAGGTGGAACGGAGGGCCAAAATACAAAAACGCCCAAAGGAAAAAATCAAGGTAAGAAAATAAAATTTGGGAATTTCCAAAGGAGCCAACGCTAAGGTCTGCAGCCACGGAGGAGGGCCTCGCTACCCTCCGTGAAACGTTGAGGGTATTCCGGATTTTTTAAAATTCCATAAAAACTCCGCGGAGCGTGGTCTCGTGTCACGGAGCATGGTCTCCGCGATGGCCTCCGTGACACGTTGAGGTGTTCATACAGTCACCGGGTAAACCCGCTCGAAAACCTTCTCTTTAACCCAAATCCCTTTCATTTTCCCATTCCTTCAAATCCTCCGCACCAACACTTCCAAAATCCCTTCTCCCACAACGTGCCACACCTAGTGAGCAAATTTCTTAGATTTTTCTTCGATTTCATCAAAGTAAAGGTATGTTCTTGAATTTTTCTTATTATTGCTCAATTTTTCGATTCATGAACATGTTTTGGTGATGAAACCTTGCCCTAAGTGAGTAATGTTTATAATCAATTGAGTTATGATTTAATGATGTTCATAGGATCGATGTGAGTAGATTGACTCAATAGTTGCATGATTGTTGAAATTCCTACGATGTTGATAACTAGGGTTGAGGATTGAATAGGAAGAAGAAGAAATGTGTTAAAATGTGGATAATTTTGATTGTGCATGTTGTTTGAAGTGAAACATATTGTAATTGTAGTTGATTATGCTATGGTAGAAGATGAATTTTCTGGGGATGTAACAGAGAATTAACATAAGTTGTTGTGCTAAAATTGCAAAGTGCTCATGATGGTATAATTAAATCGATGGAGAAATTTTTATAATTCATTGTATGAAGTCTAAGTAGTACAAAGAAATTGTTCCATCGACTTGTAAGATGCACTGAAAGCATGTTGAGAATTAAGAATTGCAAAAACATGAATGTCTTGTCGAATATAAGCCGATCGCGGCTAAAGACTAAGTGTGGGTGATCAAATTGCCCACCTTAGTCGTAGCCAACTATGGCTCAAATAACATTGGAACTTTATGTTTGAATGTACTGAAAATGTTAGGAAGACAGACAAAGGCAAGGGCGCATCCACATCCTGGAGCTAGCGTAAAGAGAGTGAGACTGGGGGGTAGCGGCATCAAAGAACAATTCGTTCTTCGAGGGCAACGCCTGACAGCATGGACCATATGGGTGACTCCGATGAGGGGAAGAAATGGTATGCCAAACACAAGGAAACCAAGTAGTTCCCGGAGGAGCAGATAGTAGGGGAACCATCGGCACAGAATTCTCGCGATTCTACACAGATTGACACCGCTGGGCTAAACTTCATTTTGAAGAACCCAAAGAGGCAATCCCATCTTATCCTAGAATTCTATGTTAACTGAACCTGGATCTTTACAGCCCACACCATCAAGATCGTAGGTCGTGGTCACCTTTGAAACCCACCATTTGAATGCAATATTGGGGGCGAGACACAGACGTTCATGTCTTCCGTTAGTCAACATCACTCCACCTTACGCTGATGTCGACGCACCTTATGTGGAGCCCGATCGTACAAACTGTGTGGGGTAGGCACAAGGAAAGGGGATATCACTCGTACATTGCCCTATTCCTAGATGAACAAGAGAGGCCCTATATGGTTTAAATTGTTTGCTCGTATTTCATCTCTGGAGTGCACATGACTCGATGTCACCCGGATAGAGTTTGTTTGGTGTATGCGCGATGAAGGGGCTAGAAATTAATGTTGGGGGCGGTGATCATCTCCGCCATGAAGAGAGCCCGACTGCATCTGGGGAATAGGTATGGGATTGGTGGTCTACTTACCACTTTCCCGAGGGGCCACTGTGACGAGGAGGAGACCCTAGACTACATCCCTCGATTGACAGCGTGCCTTGGATGTTACCAAAACCAAGGCAACTTCGATACTACTTTTGGGCCCGTGTTTACACTAGCCGAGCGACATGCTCGGGATCATCAATACATGGCCTCGAATGTATGGATGTGATGTTGTAATGCGCATTGGTTGAAGGCCCTCAATGGAGGATGAGTTGTGGCAAACTGAGTTGGATTATCCATTCAATGAGAATGCCCAATATTTATGCCGAGTGGGGCCCGCATTCATGGAGCCCGTGGATGATGACGTCCCTATTGATGAGGAGACACTCGGAGGACTCGCACGTGAGCCTGACAAGGACTACTGGGGCGATTCTAATCTTGGAGATGAAGCCGGGCACCCGATGAGTGAAATCGAATATTTTGATTGATCGTGGAGTTTCACCACCCAAACTTTGTTGTTAAATCCACTATGTGAACACCGACAAGTGTCTGAGCTAAGTGTGGGGTGGGAGTAGTTAGGTGCTAGTTGTTGTGTTTGTTTGCTTAATTTTAATTGTGACCTTGTGAATCGGTTGTTTCATGTTCTTAACCGGGATGTTAGGCAATAGTTCTTAGCTACTCGCTGTATGTATGTAAATATTTTCAATTGAGATACATTCTTTTCTTATCAAAAATTTTTTGTCGAAATTCTTTGTGTAGGCTTTCTCAGTTTTTTTTTTTCGGTGCTTTTCCCGAGAATAGTCCCATTGAACCGAATGCCGTAGATAGCGACCGTCTCTATGATGGACGGATGATGACCGTCTTAAGGGAAATGTAGTCGATAGGGAGAAGTTTTTTTCTTTTTTTTTTCCTTCTTTCGTTTGTTTTCCAAACGTGTCGCTAATTAATGGTTCGAAATTCTTGTTACGTGTTACACATGATTTGGGATGCAAGTGTGATTCATATGAAAGCATGCAATTGTGTTAAACATTTTGAGATACCTAGGCCCCTGGAATTTGATTCTATAGACGGCTTAATGCGAATTCTTGTAATTAACTCGATTGAAGAGTTTGTGAATATGTCTTGCCAAGCATGTGCAAAGGAGGAGGTGAGGTTTCGACTATTCCATGCTATTGTGAAGTACATAGAACTTGTCTGGTTTGTATACAAAACGAAATGAAGGATGCGGATTTGTAGGAAAGTATGTGCATTTCTTTGAATGAACCGGAAAGTTTCTCCCTTATCATACCCACCTTGAATGTTACATCCTAGTTAGCCCCATTGAGCCTTTATCCTATTCATTGAGAGATAAAACTCAGCTTAATCCTTTTTTCATTAGCTGTGAATTTGATCAAAAACTCTTAAGCGCTTAAGAAAAATAATTTTCCCAAAGAGTGAAGGAGTGAGAAGTGTGAAACCAAGGGAAGCGGAAGTTGTGAAAGTTAAAGAAAAGGTCAAAGGTGCACTTGTTGAAATTGATTAATTAATAGTAGAGAGTAAGAAAATCAATGAATGAGAAAAACAAATAAAGATGCTTAAATACTCTTTGCTAGTAAGTCGAGTGTGCTTAAAGAAATGAGAACAAAATAAAGAAGCAATGTCCGTAATGAAGGTGGGATGTATTGAAAAGCGCTTAGGCAATCTAGTTTCTATTATTGGTTAGCCCATTATTTACTAGTTCCTTAGCTTACATTACAACCCATTAAGTCCTACGTGATCTTACATCACGCATCCTCATATTAGTGGAGTAAAACACTAGGGGCAAGCTTATGGTTCACGACATGATGCATGTGAATCCTTTGGGAGAGCGAGCATAATCGTATTCATATACCCTTACATGTAGTGCTTTGGAAATCTTATGAGTGCACATGGGGGAATTCTCTTGTGTTGCGAGGGCACATGCTTGACGAGAGATAACATTTTGTGTCGGATGTCTTGCTCAGTTGATTTGCACGAGTTTTCCAAGATCGAGAATCGATTCTTGAGGTGAGGAGGTCTTAATGTGGTGCACTTCATTTTATTAATGAAACCATGCATGCTCTCTTGATGATTTTCTATCTTAAATAATTCGTATAGCCGTAGCTTGAATAGTCGCGCCAAATAAGCTATGCGTAGGTTTCAATTGCATGAGATGTGAGAGTATTGTTCGAGGACGAACAAGGTTTTAAGTGTAGGGTAAGTGATCTTGGGCAGAATTTCATTCTCAAGTGATACTCAAATACTTCATTTCTACTTTTTTATCTATTTTTATGTGTGCATTCTCATGTGATTCTTATGTAAATGTGAATTTATACTAACCAACATGATTAGTGTTGTTTTGCAGTTAGAAGGAATTT
>JACEIK010005578.1:94775-107488 GCA_018107945.1 Datura stramonium
TTCAAAAACAAGGACTAATCATGTTGGTTAGTATATATTCACATTTACATAAAAATCACATGAGAATGTATATAAATAAGTAGATAAACAAGACTAAATTAAGTTATAAAGTAGCACTTGGGCATGCAATTATGCCCAAGATCACATTCTATAAGGAGGGATGGAGATGGGTTGAGTATCTGGGAGAAGGTATATACTGAAGTCGATTTCCCGCTCAGGAGGAACTTCGGGAAGATCTTTAGGGAACACATCAAGATATTCGCTGACAACAGGGACTGACTGGATAGTTGGGGTCTCAGATTTGGATTCTTTGACCCAAACTAGATTATAGATACATCCCTTACAAATAAGCTTCTGGGCCTTAAGGTAGGAAATAAACTGACCCTTAGGCACTAAACTACTGCCCGTCCACTCTAACACTGGCTCATTTGGAAACTAAAATTTGACAACTCTAGTTCTACAATCAACTGAGGCATAACCGGAGTGTAACCAATCCATGCCAAGGATAAGATCAAAATTAACCATGACTAGCTCTACCAGGTCAGCTGGAATGACTTTATTACGACTGAGACTGGGCAGTTTCTATACACCCGGTTGGTTTTAATTGACTCTCCAATTGGGGTGGAGACTGAAAATGGTTCTGAGAGGACCTCTGGACTGATATCAAATTGGACTACTACGTACGGAGTCATGAATGATAGAGTGGCTCCTGGATCTAGTAGGGCATATATATCTAGGTGTAAAAGATGTAACATACCCTTGACCACATCAGGTGAGCTCTTCTGATCCTGACGAGATGATAATGCATAAAAATGATTTTTGCATTGACCGCCATCCGTACCTAAAGTATGGGCCTGCTAAGTTGGTCAGCCTACTTGAGCTGCTGAGGTAGTGGATTGTGACCTTCCATGTCCCTATGACGAACACTCCTTAAGCCGATGACCAAGTTGTCCACAACCAAAACACCCCTCTCGACCCTGGAGACACTCTCTTGGGTGGTTCTTGCCACACTTAGGGCAACCTAGATATCTTTTGTTGTCACTATAGCTCTTGGACTAAGAGCCAGATGCTCCACCCCTTTAATCCTGGCGGAACCAAAAGGTAGGGGCGCTGGCTGAGCTGGGTGCTGGAGCCCTCTATTGTTGTTGTTGCTGCTACTGCTGTGGGTGGCTACTACCGCCAGACCTCTGGTGGCCATAATTTGATTGGCCAATCCATGCCTTCTTATTCTTCCACTCCATGTCCTTCAATTTTTCTTCCTCAATCTGCTGGGCATGGACAATAAGCCTAGAGAGGTCGATATCCTTAATCAGCATCGTTGCCCTGCACTCTTTGAGGACCAGGTTCGACACCCCATTAACAAACTTCAACATATGAGCCCTTGGCTCGGCTACCATCTTTGTATAATACTTAGACAGTCTAGTGAACTCCAGTGCATACTCCTCCACCGTCCGATTTCCCTGTCTCAAATTCATGAACTCCGCTACTTTTGCCTCCCTGAGCTCCCAAGGGAAGAATCTACCTAGGAAGGCTGTAGTGAACTCCTCTTATTCCACCGGTCCTACTTCTGCTAGCCTCCCCTCCTTCCACGGTTCATACCAGACCTGAGATACACCTTTCAGTTGGTAGACAACAAAGTCAGCACTCTCCGAGGGACCGACACCTATAATTTGGGTGATCTTCTTAATATCACTCATGAACTCTTGTGGGTCCTCTCCCTCCTTAGATCCATGAAAATCCGTAGGGTTCATCCGAGTGAAGTCCCGCACTCAAGCAGCTGCTACGGACCCATTGTTGTTGATTGGAACCACTTGCTGGTTCACCTGGTTTGTAACTATTTGAGCGAGCAGCCGGATGGCTGCCCTGAACTCTGCACTGCCCACTGAGTCATCTTGAGGGGCTGCCGGGCTTGTAGCGCAGGTGTCATGACCCGAACATACACACGGATCATAGACATGGGATAAGCGACCTCGAGGGACCCCAAGTCAACCCATGGCTCATGCATAAAATTAATCTCATTCAATTAAGAGGAACGATAATCATAAAGATATAGCGGAAATGTAATCATAACATAGCATCAAGAAATACCAAACGTTTACACCGCAGATTACTACAAAATTGTCTGAAAGCCTCTAAAACATGAGATGGGTTGATGGGACATCATCACCAACTAACCCAACCAATGTGGAAACTTAAACAACATGAAAGTCTGTAAAACAGCCCTCGAAATATGAGGACTCACCAACGAGCTGAAAGCGTAAGCTGAGATGGCCTAAGGGTTAGGATGAGCCTGAGATCCAGACCCTGTATCATGAAACAATACAACATAGAAAGTATGCGGTCACTACGTGGAATGTACTAAGTATGCAAGGTAAGTAAAACGGACATTTTAAAAGTAAAGTAAAACTCGTAAATAGACAAAGGAGAAGGACATAATGCTTTCATCAAAATCTTCATCATAATCATAAGGCTCAAGGCTTTCAAATCATTCATAATCGTTCATTCTCATAATCGTAAGAAAACTTTATAAAAACATAACTTGAGCCAATAACATAGAAATAACAATGTATAAAACGTGTGGAACATTAGTAGGGCTCGTCATAATGACACCATCATGGTAGAGCCTTTCATGATGCCCCACTATCTCGCTCAAGTGGGCAGAGCCGACTCTGGCTTGCCAGGAGAGGGTCGTGCATAAGGCGCGATATCACATTTGAGGGGATCATTATCATAACATCATAATATTTACAACCCACGTCGGCACATGGTTATGAGACACCGGCATAGTCCTTTGAACGTCGGGCTGCTCGGTGCTAGACACGGCTCCCAAAACCATGCATATAGGCTCATACATAAATCATTAACATTATGCATAAAATTCATTGGATAAGGTATAACATTTATCATCATTTATCCCATTTAAAACATGCTTATCCAAGAATCAAGGCCCCTTTATATCGGCCAACATCATAAATCGATAGTTCATGAAATTAGTTTCGTAAATCATAATCATTCTTCATCATGTGGGCATTGCCTAATACTTCATCATACTCATTTCTTTCAAAATATACTCATAAACATGGATAACTTAGATTCATTAATTTCCATAATCAATAAACTTAAAATAATGACTATTCATCATAAATCATAATTTTCATAAACCTCCATAAATGGGCAATTTAGATTTAAGAAGATTAAAACATAATTTTTGAAGAAAATAACATGAAACCTACCCAACATTCATATTTCAATGATTAAAACTCAATTAAAACATGCCCATAAGGAGAAATCACATTGACATGCTTTGGGTAAAACCCCATGGAACTTGAGTAGGAGAATTCATGACTTTAATTGAAATTGGGCATGTGTGAGGAAGAATTCCACCCATTTTTAAACCATACATACCAAGGAATAGATGGACTTAAAGTTCCTTGGACACCAACAAAGAATTTGAAGAAAATTTAGGGAAGAAGGCCTTAAATCTCCCAAAACCTCTCTAAAATCCTTGCATGAGAATGGGCATGCAATAGGGACTTAACTCCTCTTATCACACTCAGAAAATATTCAAAATGATGTAGTGTAGGCCTTAGGGAGTTAGGAAATTATGAAAACACCCTCATTAAAATGCAGTAAATATCTGGTTGCCAGTCCTCATGGGGGACCTAACGAGTCGTTGCCACAGGGCATGACTCATTGTCTTGACCCGTTGAGTCCACTACCCAAAACTCCAAGAGAACCCCATGGGAGACTTCACGAGTCGTAAGGTCAGACGACGACTCATGGTCACCTCCCGTGGCCTACACTTCCCATCGCAATCTTTCCAAACCTCTAGGGTTGACCACGGGTGACCTCACGAGTCGTGAGATCTGACCACGGCTGGTGGTCAGGCCCGTGGCCTCCTCACTCAAACTTCGATCATCCTCCGACTCCGTCTCTTTCATATCCAGTCCTTTGTCCTCCTCCTCATTTTGCAACACCCCTATAACCTTGCATTTGGGTGGAGTTTCCACTGATGGGCACACCTTGAAAGGTGACTTCCTCACTTCCAACTGTGAATTTGAGCTCCCCAAGCTCCATGTCAACCACAACTCTCCCCGTAGCTAGCAATGGTCTTCCCAAAATAATGGGTACCCCCACATCCATTTCGAAATCAAGGACAACAAAATCAGCAGGTAGGATGAACTTATCCACCCTTACCAACACATCTTCTAACACCCCCACCGATTTTTTTATGTGACCTCTCTGCCATGAGAAACCTTATCGATATAGGCTTTGTGCTTCCAAGTCTGAACTTTTGAAAATGAGTAGGGGTATTAAATTTGTGCAGGCACCAAGATCACATAGAGCTTTTTTAAATAGACATATCCCAATTGTGCAGGGGATTGTGAAAGGGGCAAGGTTACTCATCATCATTGCACTACAATGGTGCGTTTTCTCCCCACTACGTGCATCAACCACTTTCTTCTCCTTTATCAGTTCTTCCATGAACTTCACATATCCTAGAATTTGAAGAAGAGCAACCACTAACGGTATATTGATGGACAACTTGCTAAACATGTCAACGAATTTGCTGAACTGGTCGTCCTTCTTTTTCTTTGCCAACCGTTGTGGATAAGGAGGTAAAGCTCTTGCTTCAACCTTGTCATTAATTGGTGCCTTCATGTCTGCCTCATCTTCATCAGCATGTGAGAGAATTTCATCATCCTTCCCCTCGCCTTCCTCTTCAATCTTTTCCTTACTCCTTAGAGTCTTTGGCATCTCGTCGAATCGATTTTACTCATCTCATTTGGGTCATTAACCTCTTTTGGCTTCATTGGTGCATCTTCGAGCACTTTGCAACTCCTAGTGACAATAGCCATGTATTGACTATCTTTCTTTGGATTCAGCATTGTGTCGCTAGGTAGCGTTCCCTTCATTCGGGGGTTCATTTGAGCCGACAAGTGATTCATTTGTGCTTCCAAATGCTTGATGGAGGCTGAATATGAGCTCACTGTTTTGGAAAGGTTAGACACCTCCCCTCTTAAATCTTTGACCCCGCTCTCGGTTGACTCTACTTTCTTTAGGACTCTGATGTGCTATGAATTTACAACACTATTGATGCTCAAAACTAAGAAAATAGCATGTACTTTGGTGTATTTATGTGGATATGAGGCACTTTTCCTTTGATTATAGGATAAAGGGGTGTTGGAACATTAAATTGCAAAAGAAAGCTAAAAGTGTGCAAAACAGGGCAAAAAATGCAGACCACAGTACGATCCGTAGGATGGACCTACGAGTCGTACTGAGGGCCTTGATCAAAAGCTGAAAATTTAACATGGCAGACTGAATTTATGAGACTTGTCACGGATCGTACCATGGTGGTACGAGTCATGGTAAGCCAGTAGTGATGAAATCCATAAGAATTGTACAGAAGGTTGGTTCTTAGTACGAGAGCACCCTACGACCTGTGAGATGAAGGTACGAGTCATACCATACCAATTGTGATGAAGTTCAGAAAAAGTTCAAAAGATCAGGATCAAGCCACGAGTTTCAATGTATGAGTCGTAGCATGATGGTACAAATTGTGCCTTGACCCAGCACTAAGACAAAATTCGGCCAACACTCCAAGCCACGAGTGGATGTCACATTGAGAAGCCCCTACGAGTCGTAGATGGACCCTTGACGAGATCGACAGCAGATATGGAAAGCAGTCCTGTTGGTTTAGGAAAAAGGATTCTTGTGTCTCTATAAATACTTTTTATGTTTTTTTAATAGAGGACAATGAATAGACATAATTCTAGTAAGAAAAACATTGTAGTAGAAAATTTTACATCGTTGGAAGAGAGAATTCAGTTGGGTCAAACATCTGATCAACCTTTTCTTGAATTCATCTTGTTCTTGCTACTTGTTATTCAAGATTTCGTGGTTTAATTGAAGGAATTATTTTTCTCAATCATATTTGCAAGTATTGTTATATGTTTCCAATCATGAACATAAATCACAACCTTGCAACTATGAGAGGCTAAAACCTCTATAACTAGGGTTGTGGGAACCATGATGGATTAACTAGTTAGTGTTGCACAATGTGAGTCTAAAACCAATACGAAATACTTATATTGTATTCTCTTCATCATTAATGATTCTTAACGGTGTACAATTTTAGGAAGTGCTTGAATTATTTACTTGCTTTGGTCGAAGAGGTAGAGATTAGGGAAAGAGAATTACAATGGAGCCTTGATCTTAATGATCATTGTATTAACTTAAGTTGTGGTTGCAGGTTAGTTATATCTGGATCTTAGTGATAACGATTAGTTTGAAAAACTCATATGACTTGGCCGAGTAATTGAGGATAGTCATTCAATAGGGATTGGTTGATCATTTGAATGAATGTAAGTTATCAGTTCTGTAAGTAAGTATTGGTAAAGATCATGAGTGTATACCTAAAGCTGTTATGAACCCATTGGGAACACAAACCCTAGTTATCCTTTAATTATTTATTTACGAATATAATCTTGACTGTTGTTTATTTTTATTATTGCTTGTTATTAGAATTCCCCCATTGTGAAGTAATTACCATACAAGTTCATCTACCGGCTGTAATCTAGATCTTCCGTATTCCCTGTGGGATCGACCCCAACCTCTAGTTGGGTTCTTTATTGACAACATCTGCTTCATACTTCAGTTGGAAGTGTGGTTTGAGCATTATCAAAAAGTGGCGTCGTTGCCGGGTAACTACGGCTAAGACTAGGTTATTTGCTTGTATTTGACTTTTTGGTAATTATTTCCTTAATTATGTTTTATTTAGTTGTTTTTCTTTGACACCCATAGGCTATCCTCTGGTGGATTCCAAGCACTCGGAGTAGAGGAGACCCCCTTTTGCCACTCAATCCTGAAATCAAATGAACACTGCATAGAATGAAAAACCCTAATCAGAGAGAAGCCTGCTTAGGTGAAGAAGCTAGGCAAGCCGAGCTTGCTCGGTTAGTTTCACTTAAGTAAGCAGGTGATGATAGAGATAAGGTGGTAAACGCTGGTCGACATGGGAGGGGCAACCGAGTGCAGAGATTTGACCCTCAGTTTTTCAATGATGATGACCCAGATATTGATGAGGTTGGGTCAACTGGAGCAATTGTTCCACCACCACTACCTGCTGGGCCAAATTTGACATTACGAGCACCATGATTCAATTGCTAAACATGAAAGGGGTGTTCAGTGGCCACGCAATGGATCACGCCAACCTGCAATTGATGATTTTTTTTGGAATATGCAAGGCATATAGGTTTCCCGGAGTAAGCCAAGATGCGATAAGACTCCGACTCTTCCCTTTCTCTCTATCAAGGGAGGTTATCAGAGTTACCCAATGACTCCATACTCAACTGGAGGGAGCTGAAATAAGCCTTCATGGAAAGATTCTTTCCCCCATCAAGGATGTTACAATTAAAAAATGAGATCTATAATTTCCAGTAGATTAAGACTGAGGCACTTCACGAGACTTGGTTGAGCTTCAAAAAGAAGTTAACCAAGTGTCTGAACCATAAATCCCAGATGAAAGTTTGTTGGAAATATTTTATAGGTCTCTTAATAATAGCACCAAGGTTGTAGCAGACATGGTGGCGGGTGGAGCATTGATGAGTCACACCTGGGAGGAAACAGCCACTATCCTTGATAGGGTGACAAAGACAAATAGGGTCTGACATATAAGGGAGGCTGATGCAGTGGAAGGTACATATGTTATCGGTTTGACCGCAAACCAACGAAGGAAGGAGGAAGAACGCGATCAAGAGTTGGATCACATGCGCACATCATTGGATTTACTGACAAAGAATATCATGGGAGCAAGAGCCAAAAAGGTAAATGCAGTGGGAACACAAGGAAGGGAGCAAGGAGTAGATCACTCTAATTCTGAGGAGGAGGCAAACTTCCTAGATAGCCAGGTGGCGGGTTTCTGAGCTAACGCCCAAGCGTCTAGACAAGACAATTGGCGCCAAGGTTTTGGAAATCAAGGTCGGAACTATACAGAGACAACTACAATAGGAACGGGTTCAGAGATAGGAGTTGTGGTCGTGAGCGAGAGGGAGAATAGAGAAGGAATGATGTATATCACAACGACCGGACTGGAGTCTATGTGCTTCCTAACGCACGAGAAGGGGAGGCCGTAGAATCAAAGTTGGAGAGTATGATGTTTGAAATGCTGAAAAAGGTGAGGTCCACAGATGATCAGTTAAAAGAAATTCGAAGCGACTTATCTAGCATTGGTCAGAAAGTGGAATGTCATGCCACCTCCATCAAGAAGATAGAACACCAACTTGGGCAACTGTTGGCATCAATGAACCCTAGACAAAAGGGTACACTCCCTAGCAACACTATCCAGAATCCAAAGAATGATTCTCATTGCATGGAAGTGATGACCAGGAGTGGTAAAACCACAGTTGACCCCCCGTTCCCTATTGAATTTGAGAGGAAAGAGAGCGTGATGGAGGAAGAAGAGATTAGTGATGAGACACAACATGATCATTGCAAAAGGCCCCTAGGAGTGAGAAGGAATGCGACATGGATTAAGGGGCAACTCTAGTGCAAAAGTCTATCCCAAGACCGTCACCACCATTCCCGCAAAGGATGAAGAAAAAGGCGGATAACAGTAAGTTCTGAAAATTTCTTTCAATGCTCAAACAACTTTATGTGAACATACCATTGGTCAAAGCACTAGAGCAGATGCTGGGATATGCCAAATTCATGAAGGACCTAGTTACGAAGAAAAGATATGTAAACTACGAGCCGGTTGACAATGTCCATCACTGCAGTGCCATAGCAACAAGGGTCTTAACTCAGAAAAAGAAAGACCCAGGTGCGTTCATGATTCCTTGCACCATTGTTAATGTCGACTTCGCAAGGTCACTCTGTGATCTGGGAGCTAGCATTAATCTAATGCCCTTGGCGGTCTTCAAGAAGCTAGGATTGGGAGCCCCCACACCAACCGACATGCGGCTACTGATGGCCGACAAAATAGTAAAGAGACTAGTGGGAATCCTAGTTGATGTTCTCGTCAAGGTTGACAAGTTTATATTCCTAGCGGAATTCGTGATCTTGGATTGAGAGGTCGATTATGAGGTCCCCATCATTCTAGGCTGACCATTCCTCGCTATTGGGAGGGCTCTAGTGGATGTGGAAGATGGCTTGTTAAAATTCAGGCTAAACAAAGAAGAGGTCACTTTCAACATCTATCGGACTATGAAGCAACCAAAGGAATTTAGTGTGATCTCAGTACTTGAGGATGAGTATGAGTCACTTGACGAATTGTGAGTAGTCAAGAGACTTGCGTGGTGCTTCGACGTTAAATCAGGCGCTTCTTAGGAGGCAACCCAAGTGGTGGTTTGGTGAAATCTAAGTAACCAGACCACATGCGTCGTGCTGCCACATTAAATCTAGCGCTTCTTGAGAGGCAACCCATGGAAGGAGAAGTCTGAGTAGCCACAGGTATGTCCCTTTCCTTTCAAGCTTATATTTTGTGCTACCGGGACGAAGCTCATTCTTTAAAAAAAGGGGTGTACTTGTACTTTTGGGATATTTTTGGTTCTCCTGAGGGTTTTTCTTGCCATGTTTCTTTTTCCTCAGACACGCGATCTAGTAGAACGGGCATGTGTTAGGATTTTTTGTTTTTAATTGTGATTTTTGTTTGATTAGAAAGTAACTTAGTAATACTCAGCCATTGAATATGCACTACTTTTGTTGTTTTTGAAAAATTTACCCTGTTTAAAAAAAATTCTATGTATTTGTGACAACAATGCATGATTTCTTTGAATCGTTTTATGTCATTTAGTTATTGATAGTGCTAGTCTCGTTAAGCCATATCTGAACCAGACAGGTAAAGTGAAAATAGTTCATGTACCATGTGTGAGTGAGGTCTTAATATTTTTTGCGGTATGTTGTTGAAGATCTAGAACTTACCTGGTTGGTCTCTGCATATGTTGAGGATGGTTGGTTAGGAAATGATCATAGGCCCTTTTTGTGTTAGCTCACGTTTTGCCTATATTGCCTTACCAAACTGTCATGAATTCCTTGATCCCAAGTTTAAGCCTTAATTGACCATATCTCTTTGATTTACCTGCTAACCGTACCCAATTATTTATAATGAACCTGTTTGGCTCTGGTCCCTCCTTGGATTGTGAACCTCAACATACGCAAAATGCTTAAGTTGAGGGTGGCTAAAGTAGGGGTGCATAAAAGGTGGAAGCAGGAGCAAATGAAAGAAAAGAAAAGAAAAGAAATGGTGAAAAATAAGGTGTGGTGAGGTGAAAAAGTAAAAATCTGAAAATTTGAGAATATTTAATGAAGAAGAGAAATTCAAAATAGCTTGAAAGTTTTGAAAAATTTGAAAAATCAACTCACCCATGCAAATGTTCATAAAATGGGAAAAAGGGAAGAAAAGGAGAAGAATGAAGGGTGAAATAGGAGAATGGTGTAGCCAATGAATGTAGTTCTAAGGAAGGGATATTCACTACTAAAATCTTTCGTCTTTATCATTTCCAGCCCTAAGCCTACATTACAAGCCATATCAAGTCCTATAGTGATCTTAGTTTGACTATCTAACACACCGAAGCAGAGAAAATAAGGGAAAGCCTATGGTATCTGATGCATAATACTTGCAGTTCTTTGAGAGAGTGAGTGTTTCATTTGCCTAGTCCCATATTTCAGTCGATACTTCATACTAGAGTAGGGACATATTTTTTTGTGAGGGTACATGGATTATATTTTCTTTTACCATGGGTCTGTGTGAAATACATAGGTTATGAATTGATTACTTGTCCATAGCTAGATGATATGTCTTGATCCTTGAATATGATGTTTTGAGGTTGCTTGCAATGCATTAGCTGATGATGCTTCAAGAGGAAGGGTAAATAGAGTGTATAAAGAGTGCACAAATTTGTTTGAGTTTCAGCTGTAGTATCTTAAGTTTATTTTTTAGTTTAGCATCGTGTTTAGTTTTTCTTTTTCTTTGCCTGAGGATATGCAAAAGTCTTAAGTTGAGGGTGTTGATGTGCTGTGAATTTACAGCACTATTGACGCTCAAAACTAAAAAAAATAGCATGGACTTAGGTGTATTTATGTGGATATGAGGCACTTTTCCTTTGATTACAGGATAAATGGGTGTTGGAACAATAAATTGCAAAAGGAAGCTAAAAGTGTGCAAAACAGGGCAAAAAGTGCAGACCACAATACGATCCGTAGGATAAACCTATGAGTCATACTGAGGGTCTTGATCAAAAGCTGACAGTTTAACCTGCAAGACTGAACTTATGAGACTTGTCACGGATCATACCATGGTGGTACAGTAATGGTAAGCCAGTCGTGATGAAATCCAGAAGAATTGCACAGAAGGATGATTCTCAGTACGAGAGCACCCTACGACCCGTGAGATTAAGGTACGAGTCGTCCCATGTAGTGAATTTCAGAAAAAGTTCAAAAGATTAGGATCAAGCCACGAGTGTCAATGTACGAGTCGTAGCTTGATGGTACGAATCGTACCTTGACCCAACACTTATCTAAAATTTTGCCAAAACTCCTAGACATAAGTGGATGTCACGATCCGTGAGAAGCCCCTACGAGTCGTAGGTGGACTCATGACGAGGTTGGCATCAGATATGGAAAGTAGTCATGTTGGTTTAGGTAAAGGATTCTTGTGTCTCTATAAATACTTTTTATGTTTTATTTTTAATAGAGGACGACGAATAGACATAATTCTAGTAAGAAAAACATTGTAGTTGAAAATTTTACATCGTTGGAAGAGAGAATTGAGTTGAGTCAACTGTGTGATCAACCTTTTCTTGAATTCATCTAGTTCTTGCTATTTGTTATTCAAGATTTCGTGGTTTAATTGAAGAAATTGTTTTTTCTCAATAGTCTTTCTAAGTATTGTTATATGTTTTCAATCATGAACACAAATCACAACCTTGCAACTATGAGAGGCTAAAACCTCTATAGCTAGGGTTGTTGGAACCATGTCGGATTAACTAGTTAGGGTTGCACAAAGTGAGTCTAAAACCAATACTAAATACTTATATTGCATTCTTTTCATCTTTAATGATTATTAACGGTGTACAATGTTAGGAAGTGTCTGAATTCTTTACTTGCTTTGGTCAAAGAGGTAGAGATTAGGAAAACAGAATTACAACGGAGCCTTGATCTTAATGATCATTGTATTAACTTGAGTTGTGGTTGTAGGATAGTTATATCTGTAACTTAGTGATAACGGTTAGTTTGCAAAACTCATGAGACTTTGTCGTGTAATTGAGGATAGTCATTCAATAAGGATTGGTCGATCATTTAAATGAATCTAAGTTATCAGTTCTATAAGTAAGTATTGGTAAAGATTACGAGTGTATACCTAAAGATGTTATGAACCCATGGGGAACACAAACCTTAGTTATACTTTAATTATTTGATTTATGAATATAATCTTGACTGCTGTTTATTTTTATTATTGCTTTTTATTAAAATTCCTCCATTGTGAAGTAATTACCATACTAGTTCATCTACTGGCTGTAATCTAGATCTTCTGTATTCTTTGTGGGATCGACCCCAACCTCTAGTTGGGTTCTTTATTGACAACGTCTGCTTCATACTTCAATTAGAAGTGTGGTTTGAGCGTTATCAGACTCTTGATAGCATTTCCTTATTTTTTGAACTACCCGCGTCACTCACACCTGGCTGACTGTGGGAGTTTCCAACTTTTGGAG
>JACEIK010005579.1:27845-40614 GCA_018107945.1 Datura stramonium
TTAAGTTAATTAGTACCGTAGTTCAGTCCCTTTGGGATCGATACTTGGCTTTAATTAAGCCACTTTACTACTTGTTCGACCACGTGCACTTGCGTGTAGTTACCACAGCACCGAACAGTATGCAATATGCAACAAATAGTACACGTTTAGACATCTTGTGCCCCTCACTTTTAGTGATGTTCCTCTCTCAAATTATAAATTCAAGCGCGTGGAACATAGAAAGCAAGGCACTCTCACGCTCACAAACGATGTAATGCACATATGTCACATACCATAAGCTTTCTCTTCATGTATATTTAGACTACTTGGTTGTTTCAAGAGATTTGAATCACAAAGTCTTTTCTTAGTTGTAACATCGGCTAAGGGACGGGTAGGAATTATATTTCTTTTTTAGTGAATACTACCCTAAGCACTTTTAAGATAGTTTTTTACTTTCCAAGTCCACCACCTTATTCTTGCTTGTTCACTCTTCATTAACTCACCCTTTTTCTTTCTTTTCTTCTCCTGCCCCTTTTTCACTACTTAACTTCTAGTCTTTGCTTATAGAATCAATAAGGATTTTTTCAATAAATTCTTTATCATTCATTGTCCTAGCAGCAAGTAAACAACACAATTTTGTGGGCATCCCTTCTTCCTATTTTTCTTCTCTTACCACAACTTTTTTATTTTTCCCTTAATATTATATTTCGGTGGACCTTTATTTTCAAGTCTCAAAGTCCTTAAGACTACTTTGGATCAACAAGTCTGAGGTCTTACAAAGAAAGGAATTAAGCTACATTCATGGATAAAAAAGAATAAGGCTTATGGCTCAAATGGGGTTAACTAGGGAGAATGTACAGGAAGATAAGACAATATGGGAAAAATTGGATTTTTCAAAGAAATTCCTTGATCATATCCTCGCTCCCTAACAATTAGTTATCCTCCACACACAAAGGCAAGTTCTAGATTTTATATATACGCACAAGACAATTTAGCTCACCTCTCATGCCAACAACAATCTAGTCTGCTTCCTACATCTACACAGTCACACAATCTTATTAAATGGAAATTTTCATTATTAAGCCCTAATAATTATTTTGAGTCAAATCAAATAGATATGTGATAACGTTCAAATTCACTTCTCTCGATGAGAGAGTGTAAAAAATCGTCGACAACAGAGGTAAAACATAGAAATAATTGAAATAATTCCCATCAATGTTTCAAAAGCAATGAAGTAAAAATTGGGGGAAATGCAATTTGTTGATTAAAAGAGGAATTCTATCATGAAAACGGAGGTAAAGCGTAGAAAACACGAAGGAGAAACGACTAGGGTTGTGATATTGATAAGGGTGTCATTGAATTGGGATTACTAAAAGCTCCTAGCATTACTCAATAGTATAAATTATAGTAGATAAGGTAGCATCCTAAGTTTCTCATCCAATAAAATGTATTAACCTTGGGTTTTTTCAAACCCCAAAGTTCTTTTCACAACAACCACATCAACTTGGGTGAGAATTAACTATTACTATCTTAGATTCTCAATGGCTATGTGTTAATGGGTTTTGGCTATGTCTAGCCCAACCCCACATGATCAACACCCAATTACCCATTAGTATTTGCTACCCATACTTCAAATTCCTTTTTCATGAAAATTTGATGTAGGTAAATTCTATCCACATTTGCAACTATGAGTATTAAGATTAAAACTCAGAGGAAATACTAAAATTATACTAATAGAGTAAATCTAAGATAAAATATACATTACCCAATTCAAATTGACCCCAATCAATCACACACCCCTAGAAATAAATTTAGCTACTCATGGAAGTAGAGAAAGATGTTGCATTCAATAAAAATTCAATATCCATTCACCACTTGAGTAAGAAAATTTCAGCAAGAGTTTGAGCTCTAATGGAGTTTCTACCTTCTAGAAGAAGAAGAAGAAGATTGACTTTCTCTCTACCTCTCTACTTCATTACAACACTAATAGAATAATGAAAATCTGATTTGAAATAATGGAACGTTCATTTCCTTTTTGATATGTACAAAAATAGGGTACAAATCTGCTCCTCTTTTTCCATTCTTGATGTATTTACCCCTTTCTAGTAGGCGTCACTTGTGATTCACCGGCAGTTCACTGGTGCTTATCCGCGGGTCACCGATCAGTCACAACTGTAGGAGAGTGAGATTGTAAGTGCTTCGGTGTTGGCACCAGCGAACCGGACCGCCAGTCGGTCACAGTTGATGGCCTGTAAGTTCTTGATCACTTCGGTGTCGCCTGTATTGATTTGCGGTCTGCCGGTCTCCATCCTTCCTCAGCAAAGTAGACAACAATGATGAACTGGCATTTCGCCGATGTCCTCCGATGGAGTGCTGGTGTCTCAACTCTACTTTTATATCTTTTTCTCAATTTCATTCTTTTTTCTATTTGAGTTAAGTACCAGTAAAGATCAAGGAGAAATAGAATAAAATCCACCTAAATGACATAAAAAATATGCAAAAACTCATGTTTAAGAGCCTAGTGAGTTACCAACTCATCAAACCCCCAAACTTAAACCATTGATTGTCCTCAAGTAATGCAATTCTTTTCATTTAAGCAAATGCATAGCATGTCAAAGATGAATCTATGCACCAAGGACCAATGAGCCTAAGAGAACCCAAAAATGCTCTACCAACTCAAGGAAAGAGAGAAAAGGTTCCCCAAAATATGAAAAAGTTTCAAAAAGTAACCACAATGAATAGACATGATTCACAATTGCTTTCCTACTTCAGAACTAGGGCATGGTCTATCACCACAAGCATACATAGCATCTCAAATCATTACAAATTCACATTCAAAGCTTGCCTTGAAGCTCAAAACACTAATGTCCCAATCACTTCTCTGCACCAATGCATGTATATTCTCAAAGGAAGTGATGCCACTCACAAGAAGAGAGAATCTAATTTTTTAATCATCAAACAATGCACACATAAGGGATAATAGAAAAAGACAATAACGCTCACTCTCACAAGGAAATTCTCCATGCACATACTCGATCCATAGAATTTCCCTTTGTGTGACTCATCACTAATGTAGAGTTTCTACACTCAGAATTAATTAGGACTTTAGGGCCATAATGAAGGCTAGGGGTACGGGTACAAAAATTATTTAGCTCTAGTGTCTAGAACCTCTCTAGTGGACCTTTTTGAACACTTTTAACATCCCATCATACTCTTTAAATCCCTCCCCCATATCTCTGGTTTTTCTCCATCTTCATCTTTGTTAATAAAGAGCCACCCTTATAACTCCTATTGTTTTCACATTTTGCCTCATTTAAGCAAGGGGTAACACCTTTCACTATTTTATCTCTTTTGATAATTCTAGGTTTCTCAACCCATCATTTCATTCATTTTGATCAAAATTTGGTGCTACCTCCCATTAATGCTCATCATATTTCTCCCCTTCTAGTAAACCCCAAAACTTAGGCTTTTTGCTTCGTTTCCATTGATTTCCTTATCTCTCCCCATTTTTCATTCATTCATCACAAGAAGTAATTAGGGAGGATGGATACCAAATGAGAGGATTACGAGAGGACATAGGCTTTAAATGTGGTTTCTAATAAAAAAGGTCATAGTCTCAATATTAGCTAACAAGGGTGATGTGCTGTGAGTTTACAGCACTTTCGACGCTCAAAACTAAGAAAATATCATAGACTTAGGTATATTTATATGGATATAAGGCACTTTTTTTGGTTACAGGATAAGTAGGCGTTTGAGAAAAAACGTGAAAAGGATAGCCTGGAAGTGCAGAAGATAGGCTTAACTCACAATTCTCAGTACGAGCCGTAGGAAGGTTCCACAAGTCGTACTACTGGTCGTGAGAAGTTTCAGAAGTCTAAGGATGAAAAGGTGTATCCTACAACTCTCATTACGAGTTATACATATCTTGTACTGGCTGTAGTGAAGAAGTTGTGGGAAGATTAAGAATATTTGTACAAGAGGCTGACACCTGCTATGGATCGACAGTACGAGGCGTGGCAGCAAGGTACGAGTCATACCAAAGCACTCGTGATGAACTTCAGAAAAATTTCAAAGTCTCAAAGTCAAGCCATGGAAGCTCAGTACTACTCGTAGGAAGCATGTACGAGTGGTACCAAGGTCCAACATTGAGCCAAATTTCATCCAGTTGATGACCTACGGGAGATGGTACGACCCGTATAAACCTGCTACAGGTCGTAGGACAAATCATGTTGTAGGCGGCTTCAGTAATTGAAATACACCCTGTTAGCAAAGGAAAAAGATTTTTATTTCTGTATAAATACATTTTATGTTTTATTTTCTTTAGTGAGAGAGAGAGAGGTAATTAGGAGTGATTAGAATTGATTATGACGAAATTGAGTAGACATAGATGTGAGAATTGAGTTGTTCAACTTGTGATCAACCTTTTCTTGGTTTTCTTTTGATCTTCATATTGTTCTTGAAGATTTTGCTGATTAATACAAAGAATTTTTTCTTTCATCCATAATTGTAAGTATTGCTTAATGTATTTAAAGATAAATGCAAATCACAATTTTGCAACTATGAGAGGCTAAAACCTCCATAGCTAGGGTTGTGGGAACCATGTTGGATTAACAAGCTAGAGTTACATAAAAGTGATTCAAAATTAATGCAAAATACTTGTGTTGAATTCTCTTCATGCTTAAGTATTTCTTAACGGTGTACAATGTTAGGACATGCCCAAATTCTTTACATTCTTGAATCTAGAGAGGTAGAGATTAGGAAAAGAGAACTACAAAAAAGCCTTGATCTTGATGATCATTGTATTAACATGAGTTATGGTTCCAGGCTAGTTAAATTTGGGACATATTGATAACGGTTAATTTGCAATCACTCATGAGACCTGACCAGGTGATTGAGTATAGTCATTCAATAGAGACTAGCCTATCGTTTGAATGAACCTAAGTTATCAGTTCTACAAGTAAGCATTGGTGATGATCACATATGTATACCTAAAGTAGTTATGAACCTATAGGGAACAAAAAACCCTAGTTTTCTTTCATTCTTGATTTCAACTAAAGATTTAACTATGTTTTTAATTATTGTTTTCTTTAGAGCCCCCCTATTTGGACTAACTACCTAAAATGTTCACTTACCAGCTTTAGTCTAGCTCTTCCGTATTCCCTGTGGGATTGACCCCAACCTCTAGTTGGGTTCTTTATTGACAACGTCCGCTTCATACTTTGGTAGGAGGTATGGTTTAAGCGTTATCAAAAAGTGGCGCAGTTTCAGGGAATACGGCTAAGACTATATTATTTGCTTGTATTTGACTTTTTTAGGGTAGTTATTTCCTTAATTACGTTTTCTCTTTTTTTTATACCCACAAGCTGTTCTTCGGTGAATACGAAGCACTCAGAGTAGTGGAGACCCCCTGATTCTGTTGAACCCAGAAATTGAACGAACACTGCACAGGATCGAGAACCAAGAATAAAGGGATGCCTGCAGAGATGAAGAAACTAGGCAAGCTGAGATAGCTCGGAAAGCTACACTTCAGGATGTGAAAGATGATAGAGAAGAAGCAGTTAATATTGGTCAAAACGGGAGGGGAAACAGAGGTCATAGACTTTCCCCTCAGTTCTTCGATGACGAGGACCCGGTCATTGATGAAGTCGAGTTACTGGAGCAATTCTGCCACCACCATTGCCTGCTGAGGACAAATTTGACATCACAAGAACCATGATTCAATTGTTAAACATGAAAGGGGTGTTCATTGGTCATGTAGTTGATGACGCCAACCTGCACTTGATGAACTTCATAGGAATATGCAACACGTACAGGTTACCCGGAGTTAGCCAAGATGCCATTCGTCTCAGACTTTTCCCCTTCTCTCTAGCAGGGGAAGACACTTTATGGTTATCGGAGTTGCCCAACGACTCCATAACTAACTGGAGGGAACTCAAGCAGGCCTTCTTGGAGAGATTCTTTCCCCCTCTAGAATGTTGCAGCTAAAGGATAAGATCTACAATTTCCGACAACTCAAGACAGAGGCACTTCATGAAACCTAGCTAAGGTTCAAGAAGAAGTTGACAAAGTGCCTAAACCATAAAATCCCAGATGATAGTTTGTTGGAAATTTTTTACAGATCTTTAAATAATAGCACAAAAGTTGTTGCAGACACGGTGGCAGGAGGAGCATTGATGAGTCACACCTGGGAGAAAGCTGCTACAATCCTTGACAGGGTGACTAAGACAAATAGGGCATGACATACAAGGGAGGCTGATGTAGCAGTCGATTCATATGTTGTTGGTGTGACTGCAGAATAACGTAGGAAGGAAGAAGAATGCGACCAAGAGTTGGCTCACATGTGCACATCATTGGATATGATTACAAAGCAAATCATGGGAGCAGGAGCCAAAAAGGTAAATGCAGTAGTGACACAAGGAATGGAGCCGGGAGCTGATCACTCTTATTCTAAGGAAGAGGCAAATTTCCTAGATAGCCAGGTGGCAGGTTTTCGAGCTAACGCCAAAGCATTTGGACAAGACAATTGGCACCAAGGTTCTGGAAACCATGGTCGGAACCAATATAGAGACAACTACAACCGAAACGGCTACAGAGATAGAAGACGTGGTCATGAGCACGATGGAGATTAGAGAAGAAATGATGGCTACCGCAATAACCGGGCTATAGTTTATGTGCCTCCTAATGCACGAGAAGGGGAGGTTGGGAAATCAAAGTTATAGAGCATGATGGCCGAGATGCTGAAGAAGGTAAGGTCCACTGATGAGCAATTAAAGGGGATCCGTGGTGACATATCTAGTATGGGCCAGAGACTGGAATCTTATAAAACCGCCATCAAGCAAATTGAGCAGTAGCTTGGGCAATTATCAGCATCACTAAACCCTAGAAAAAAGGGTACCCTGCCTAGCAACACCGTCCAAAACCCAAAGAATGATGGCCATTGCATGGCAGTGATGACTATGATTGGTAAGACCACAGTTGACCCCCCTTTTTCGGTTGTAGTTGAACGGAAGAAAGAGAGAATTATTGAGGAAAGTGATAAGATTACGGAGATGGAGAGTGTTGAGTTACTAGAGTCCCCGATAGAGGAGAAGGAACCTGACATTGAGCAAGAAGCAACTCAAGTGCACAGAGCTATCCCACGACCACCGCCACCGTTCCGTCAAAGAATGAAGAAAGGGCAGAAAATGGTAAGTTCCAGAAATTCCTTTCAATGCTTAAACAACTATCTGTGAACATACCATTGGTAGAGGTATTGGAACAAATGACGGGATATGCTAAGTTTATGAAGGACTTGGTGATGAAGAAGAGGTCTGTAAGCTATGAGCTGGTAGACAATGTACATCACAGTAGTTCCATAGTTACATGGGTCTTGGCTCAAAAGAAGGAAGACCCAGGTGCTTTCACTATACCGTGCACCATTGGCAATGTCGAGTTCGCAAGGGAATTCTGTGATTTGGGAGCAAGCATCAATCTGATTTTCTTGGTAGTCTTCAAGAAATTGGGCTTAGGAGCCCCCACACCGACCACTATGCGGCTATTGATGGTCGACAGAACTATGAAGAAGCTAGTGGGGATCCTGTTAGATGTACTGGTCATGATGGACAAATTCTTATTCCCAGTTGTCTTCGTGATTTTGGATTGCGAGGTTGATTAGGAGGTCCCCATCATTTTGGGGTGACCATTCCTTTCAACTGGGAGGGCCTTAATAGTTGCGGAGGCTGGCCAGTTGAAGTTTAGACTAAACAAAGAAGAGGTCACTTTCAACATCTGCCGGACAATGCAGCAACCCAAGGAATACAGTGTAATCTCACCACTGGAGGATGAGTATGAGTCACTTGATGAATTCTGAGTAGTAAAGAGACTTGCGTCATGCCGCGACATTAAATCAGGCGCTTCTTAGGAGGCAACCGAAGTGATGGCTTGGTGAAGTCTGAGTAATCGGGCCACCTATGTCTTGTCGCGATGTTAAATCAAGCACTTCTTTGTAGGCAACCAAAGTTATTGAACTAATGTGTTCTTAGTATACAGGGAAAACCAAAAAAAAACAGGAGGCAGAAAAACTGCTGAAAAAGAAGCTGTTAAAGCTTTCAGTGCGACTCGTGATAGCATTTTACGAGTCGTAGTAGGAGGAGTGGTGAGGTTCAGAGATGTAATTCAAAGCAACGACCTATGATTCATCATATGAATCATACATATCTTGTACGATTCGTAGGAGGTACTTGTAGGTCCAAGGTAAGCTTTCAAAAATATGCCTCATGGGTCCAAGGGACGAGTCATACATCCTTTATACGACTCTTGGTATGAGTCATGATAGGTCAAATGTTTAAAAATCACTCGACTCAGCCAAGCTTTTCACACCTGCCCTTTTTCCTATTTTAAATCAAACACCTCACACGACCCTTCTTCCCACACAAACAAAATCAAAACAACGAGCCTTACCTACGAACCCATCACACTTGTAACTCAAAAGCCAGGAGCCTTCGAGTAATTTCATGCTCAAATTAAGAACGACTCTACCCACATTTGTGATTACCATTCGAAGAAAGAAGCAACAAGTAAGTGATGCATTGAATATCAAAAAAATCTTAACTTGCTTGAAGCTTGCACTGTCAAAACCCGGGTGAGTATTGACTTTGCTCGAGAAATTTCAAAAATACAATGATCAGGGATGTTATCAAACCATGAACAACTGGAAAACATTATCTTTTTCTTGGGTTAAACTTGTGAATTGAAGTTTTCAAAAATTGAGTTATGGGTAGTGATTAAGAAGGGGATGGATGAGTAGTGTTTAATTGATTGAATGATATGCCTAGACCTGGGGAAATTTGAGTACCCAAATTGTGAAAAAGAACCCATGCAAACTGAACAAAAATTTAATCAGCCAAAGTGGTGTGAAGCATAGTATGATTTGTAGTTTGTCACTATGAGTTGTATTGAGCATTCATAGCAAAGAACTGAACAGAGATAATCAAAAGAGTCCTTTCTATGACTCATGGAATGAACTTATGGGTCGTACCACGAGTCGTGGAATTGACCGATGAGTCATTCCACGAGTCGTGGAAAATACAGCGGAAATGATAATGGTGAGGTTTCATTAGATGACAGAAGGTACGGGTCGCACCTTCGTGGTACGAGTCATACCTGTGAGTCGTAACATGCATATAGAGTTTCTGGGCCTTCATACAAGTCGTACCTTCAAGGTACGACCCGTACTCTCGACTGTTATTAAGAATCTGATAGTGTTCTCTTCTTGTTCTTGTTTATCAAATATGGAATTCTAACTTTCTTCTCTACAGGAACAATGATAATGAAGCAAAAAACATCTGAAGCAACAGCCTAGAGAACATTAATTGATGAAATATATGATTCTGAGGCTGGGCAGGCAGGAAACTACCCTAGTGGTTCGGCTGAGGATTACCAGGTAGATACTTTAGACACTGACGGAACCAAAACCACTAGGGAAAAAGAAAGAGCACAAGTTGAAGCAGGCACTGCCACATCTGCCCAAGCTCCCAGTCTGAGGAGGGATCTAGAGGAGGTAATCAAGAGTTGGGAAATGACTCAAATTCAGAAGAAGGTTCTAAAAAGACCTAATCAGGTGAAGCAAGTGGCAATGATGAATTAGAGGAGGAGGCCCCAGATGCTGCACAAGTACATACCCCATCTAGAGAGAACTGCATTAGTCCAGTGGAGAGTACCGGGAGCTAGAGAGATTTATGAGTAGGGCATTTCTCTCAGCGCAAAGAACAATCCAAGGCGAAGCATCCAGGAAGAACCGCGGATCCTCACAAACTCGATGAATGAAGTTAAGGATATGAAGCGGATATTCAGCTTCTATGGTTTCGAGTGGATGGTTAAGACTCCAACTTAGTATACAACATAATTGGTCCAAGAGTTCTACGCCAACTATTTGGCCACTATGGAGAAAAAGGCAAAGGAGGGGCAGAAAATAAAACACCAGGCCCAACTGGAGAGTGTGATGGTCTGAGGACGAGAGGTATACAAATCAGAGCAGACCCTCTCTCGGGTTCTTTATGGACCACAGTTTGTGCCTACACGGATGATGCCTGAGTATGACTACAGGGTGGAGGCAATGAAACATATAAGGAATTTGGCCTTGCAGCAAAGGCATAGGTAGATATGGTTGGAAGGGGTGATTACTAAGAGTAAGGAAGAAGTTAAATAGGTTACTGGTGGAAAGCAGGTAGAAAAGAACTCGTTCAATTTCATAGAAAAAGCCTGTTGGATACTAGTACGCCACCGGTTAGCACCCACAATCAATGACAATACATTGAGTGCTGACAGAGCAGATTTGGTGGTATGCCTCATGTCCTGTTACCCCATCAACATCCCGAGGATCATCACAGAGGAGATACGAGACCGGGCAGTGGGGGTGAGCCCTACTATCCCATTGCAGAGTCTTGTATTCAGGCTATGCACAGAGGCAGGGGTGCCAATACGACGGGGTCAGGGGCGGATGATCGGAGGCCAAAGAATTGTAGACATTGGCCTTATTCGGGATGAGATGAGCCCAGTAAGCCGAGCCAGAATACCCACAACAATTCTATCAGTCCACCCAGCATGGGGCACACAAGTGAATTCCCCTACTTTATCGTAGTAGAGTGAGACACAGGCTACAGATCCGGTCATTTAGAGACAGCTCCCAACACCTCAGCTGTACCACAGCCTAGCCCGTAGACTCAAACACCAGCAGGGAATATTTTTGTTCCTCATGACTTCCTCCAGAAACTGGCCAAATAGTTGACCATGGCAGAGCGAAAGATTCAAGCTATGATGGAAAACATAAAGCCATGGGTCAAAGCAGAGATAGATACAACAACTCAGGCTGTACATGCTTTCTTGGATGGATTTGAGAGTCGATTCAATGTGCGGATGGCGGAGCAGACCAACACCAGCAGTCTCCGTGAGGAGTTGGGGGCTCTTCAGAGTCAAGTAGTCGAGTTGTCATCATGACAACCGACAGTTATAGAAGCCTCCACTCTTCCAGACCTAAATGCAGAGCTTGATGAGGAGATTGACTTGGCTGCTTATTAGGAGCTGACGGTAGCTGCTGGAGGTAAGGGAAAGAAAAGAGCTACTGAGGATATTTGAGAGGAGAGTTTGAGGAAGAAGAAGCAAAAGGAGAGGAAAGAATGCAAGCAGGCCAGGGTGGAGAGCCTGTGGACTCATGACGCACATATGTCAGAGCTGTAGGAGTGAGCTAGAGGAGCAGGAAGCTCCACCATGACTCAGCGTAGTATTGTCAGTGGTCATGACATTTGGGTGAGCCACATTCAGCCCAGATAGACACTAAGGCCATTAAAGCAGCCAAAACTACTGAGGCGGTAACCGCTCCCCCTATAGATACTTCATTGAGTGCGCCGGCCACCGCTAATGCCACGATTACAGCAGAGGTACCTCCTCCGCAGGACAACAGGAGTGCCTAGAGGGCTACAGGTATGTTCCCTTCCCTATGATCTTATAGTTCATGCTTTGGGGAAGAAGCTTAATTTTCAAAAAGGAGAGGGGGTGTACTTGTGAATTTTGGGATTTTTGATTCGTCCAAGGGTTTTTCTTTCCATATTTCTTTTCCCTCGGATATGTTATGTAGTAGAACCGGCATGTTTAGGATTTTATTTCTTATTTTGTGATTTTTTTTAATTAGGAAATAGCTTAGGAGCACTCAACCAATGAAAATGCACTATTTTTTTTTTTTAAGAAAAATTGACCCTGCTTAAAAAAAATTTATGCATTAGCTATGTATTTGTGACTGCATGCATGATTTCTATGGATCTTTTGATGTCTTGTTAAGCCATGTATAAACCAGATAGGTGAGGTGAACATAAGTCGTGTACCATGAGTGAGTGAGGTGTATTACTTAGTTCGGTATTGTGTTGAAGATCTAGAACTTGCCTGGTTGGTCTTTGCATAGGCTTAAGGATGGTTGGTTAGGATATGATCATAGACTTTTTTTTGAAGGTAACGTTTAGCCTAAACAACCCTACAAAAATCATATGATTCCCTTGTTCTCGATTTTTAGCCTTTAATAGACCATTTTTCTTTGATTTATCGATTAACTATACCATTTTTTTATAATGAACCTGTTTTGGCCCTATTCCGTCCTTGGATATTGTGAACCTCAACATAGGCAAAATGCCTAAGTTGAGGGTGGCTAGAGTAGGGGTGCGTAAGTGATGGGAACGAGAAAAAGGAAGAGAAAAGAGAAAAGGTTAAAAATGAGGTGTGGTGTGAAGAGAAAAAAACTAAGGAGATAAAAAAAGTTGAAAATATTAAAAAAGAAATTTGAAAAGAAAAAATAATGTTGGAAAAAGTTGAAAATACACCACATCCATACAAATGTACATAAAAGAGGTGAAAAGGGAAGAAAAGGAATGAAAAACATAAAGGGTGAAATAGGTGAATAGTGTAGTCAATGTATGTAGTACCAAGGAAAGGATGATCACTTATAAAATCTTTCATATTTATCATGTCCAACCCTAAAGCCTACATTACAAGCCATAGCAAGTCCTATAGTGATCCTAATCCGACCATTTGATAAACCGAAGTCGAGAAAATAACGGCAAGCCAATGGTATCTGATATGTTACACCCCGTAAGATTCCCGACACATAGATGGAAAATTCGCGTGTTGGTTAAGCGTATTTGAAAGTCATACATGCTAGAAAAAGGCCCAGGAAAAGATCGGACGAGAAACTTGTCGAACCATCGCGGAAGGAGCCGGGGCAGAGCCCCTCCGCGATGGCAGCGTGTCACGGAGGCGGGGCCTCCGC
>JACEIK010005579.1:47085-96352 GCA_018107945.1 Datura stramonium
TGAGCCGGTCGTGTGAGGCCGTGCATTGTGTTCAGTTGTTTAGTATTCTTGTTTATGTTGGCCGTGTGGGGCCATAGCTTGACAGTAGTGGTGACCTCGTAGGTCACGTAGTTATTCAGTATTCTCTATTTTGAGTTTCAGATGACTAGACAGCATGGTAGCCTTGTCGGACCGCATAGGTTCCTTGTTATGAGTATGTTTTTGGTTAGCTGCTATTACATATGTAGGTGGCTATAGGCCCAGTAGGCCGGAGGCTGTGTTTACAGCCGTTATATAGCCCATTGTTTCCTGGAATCAGAAATAGAGCTAGGCTGGCACCAGACGTGCCTAGGCTTACCAGTTAGCAGTCCAGGTCCTGTCAGGGCACCAGGTGCCAGTCATACCCCCCAGGGCGGGGCGTGACATGATACATAATACTTGAAACTTCTTTGTGAGAGTGAGCGCCTTTCTTGTTTAGTCGCATGCAATATTTTAAACTATATAAGTGAGTGGGGACTTCATTTTTTGTGAGGGTACATGGATTATGTTTGCTTTTCCCATCGGTCTGTGTAAAAAACATTAGTGATGACTTGATTTCCTTTTGATAGCTAGATGACATGTCTTGATCCCTATTTATCATGTTTTTTGGTTGCTTATGGTACATTAGTTGATGTTGGTTCATGGAAAAGGGTCAGAAAATTGATGAATGTATAGTGCAAGTTTTGTTTAGTATTAGTTGTAGTATCCTAGGTTTAATTTTCTACTTGAGCAGTCATGTTTAGTTTTTCTTTTTCTTTGCCTCATGACATGCAAAAGTCTTAAGTTGAGGGTGTTGATGTGCTATGAATTTATAGAACTTTCGACGCTCAAAACTAAGAAAATAGCACGGACTTAGGTATATTTATATGGATATGAGGCATTTTTTCTTTAGTTACAGGATAAATAGGTATTGGAGCAAAAATATACAAAATATATCCTAAAACTGCAGAAAATAGGCTTAACTCACAGTCCTCAGTACGAGCCATAGGATGGTGCTACGAGTCGTATTGCTGGTCATGAGAAGTTTCAGAAGGCTAAGGATGAAAAGGTGTATTCTACGACTCTCAGTACGAGTCGTACAAAGTTTGTATGGGCCGTAGTGAAGAAGTCGTGGGAAGATTCAGAAAATTTGCACAAAAGGCTTACTCTTGCTATTGATAGACAGTACGAGTCGTGGCAGCAAGGTACATGTCGTATCAAAGCACTCGTAATGAACTTCAGAAAAATTTCAAAGTCTCAGAGTTAAGCCACGGAAGCTCAATATGACCCAGAGGAAGCATGTACGAGTCGTACTAAGGTCCAACACTTAATAAAATTTCAGCCACCCGATGACCTACGTGAAGCAAGTACGACCCGTACATACCTGCTACGGGTTGTAGGACAAGTTGTGCTGCAAACGGCTTCAGTTATGGAAATACTCCCTGTTAGCCTAGGAAAAGGATTTTTATGTCTGTATAACTATGTTTTATGTTTTATTTTTCATTAGAGAGAGAGAGAGAGGTAATTAGGAGTGATTAGAATTGATTATCAACGAAATTGTGGAGACTTAGACATGAGAATTGAGTTGTTCAACTTGTGATAAAACTTTTCTTGTTTTCTTTTGATATTCATATTGTTCTTGAGGATTTTTCTGATTAATACAAAGAAGTTTTTCTCTCATCCATAATTTTACGTATTGCTTTATGTATTTAAATATGAACGCAAATCATAATCTTGCAACTACGATAGGCTAAAACCTCTATAGCTACGGTTGTGGGAACCATGGTGGATTAATAAGCTACGGTTACATAAAAGTGATTCAAAACCAATGCAAAACACTTGTAATGTATTCTATTCATGCTTAAACATTTCTTAACGGTGTACAAAGACTCTGTGGGCGAAATCTACTCTGTTATCTTGCTTTCCTCATTCGCATGAGAGACATACACATTGTGCACTCAAGATGATGAATGCCACAACAACTCAATTTGTCCGGTAAACTACTCGGGGCTCCCCATGGTTTAGTAAAATATAAAATAGTAGGAACGTTTAAATAAGTTTGATTCATTATCGGATCATAAGAACCCACTTGCGCCTTAGCGCATCCCTTGACATGCCCAAATTCTTTACTTTCTTGAGTCTAGAGAGGTAGAGATTAGGAAAAGAGAACTACAACAAAGCCTTGATCTTGATGATCATTGTATTAACTTGAGCTATGATTGAAGGATAGTTAAATTTGGGACATATTGATAACGGTGAATTTGCAATCGCTCATGAGACTTGACCCGGTGATTGAGTATAGTCATTCGATAGGGACTGGCTTGTCGTTTGAATGAACCTAATTTATCAGTTCTACAAGTAAGCATTGATGATGATCACATATGTATACTCGAAGCAGTTATGAACCTATGGGGAACACAAAATGCTAGTTATCTTTCAGTCTTGATTTCAACTAAAGCTTTAGTTGTGTTTTTAATTGGTGTTTTCTTTAGAGCCCCCCTATTTGGAGTAACCACCTAACAAGTTCACTTACCGGCTTTAGTCTAGCTCTTCCATATTCCCTGTGGGATCCACCCCAACCACTAGCTAGGTTCTTTATTGACCACGTCCGCTTTATACTTCAATAGGAGGTATGGTTTGAGCGTTATCAAAGGGAAGATGTTTAGGGGGTCATATTAGGTTAAGTGACTAGCAATAGAAAGCCTAAAATCATGTTCTAAGTGCAACTACCTCTAGGATTTTGCTTTTGAGTGACACTTAAGGCAAGTTCTAGACAAACATATATGCATGGGAATCATTCAATGAACCTCACCACACAAGGCATCCACTCAAAAAAGTTCACACAATACATCACCACAACTAGATTATGATTTACGATCATTAAGCATGTGAATCAACAGGCCAAACTAGGAAAGTGTAATATATGGCAAGAGAGTACTACATTTTCATTTCCAATGCCCAATTTCTTCAAAACTCATTTTTCATGCCTCAAAAAAAAATTCCGGTGGTACCCTTCAAAAACAATTTCGCAAGACTCAAAGAAATGACATTTTTCCTTAAGAAAGTTGCCTTTCAATCTATCATTTGGAAATGTCACCCGATTCGACAATAGAAAAAGAAAGAAAAAAGAAATTGCTCCTCAAGAAAAAACCGTGGTATAAAGAAAACGCTTGGAGTTTATTCACTACCTACTATTTACTAAGGTGAAACTCAAACTTGCATTAAAAATTCAAAGATAATCTTTCATTTAATTTATCCATTCCGAGCCTGAAAAAGGCTCAACAACCATTCAAAAAATATTAACTAAAAAGAAAAGCCCGACAAGGGCTCATAAATCATTACAAATTAAAAATAAAATCCCGGCAAGGAAAACATCAACCATCAATAAAAAAATGACCGCCACAAAAGAAACACTCATCCCACCCCCAACTCCAACAATACTTTGTCCCCAAAGTATGCATACAAAACAAAGAGGGTGAGAACTTCCTGAAGTTGTCACTCGTCATCATCCTCATCATCTTCAGCTTCAGCTCGCCCATCATGTCCTTTGTCTCCAAGGTCCTCCTCATCATCTCCAAAGCCCTCAAACAAGTCATTGATGGGGCCTCAGACTATCGTAGGGGCAGCCATAGCTGCATCAAGTGTGCTCATATCCGGCACTGCTATTGATGTCTGACCTTTCCACTCCATTACCTCAACCCGGAGAAAGGTGACAACCACCTTCATGACATCCACATGCGAGCATAGCTTAGTAGGGTTATCATACATTGAATTCATCTCCTTTTTCACCATCTTGGAAATCAAGGTAGGGTGACTCTTAGAAAATTTTTTGGAGCTGGCTCTCATGGGAGTGTGTTATCTCCACCAGTTTATGGAGTCTACCTAGCTGGGACAATGTGGGAGGAGGTGAGGCTCCCCTAGTTGGTAATTATCATGAAGCCTGGCCCAATGCCTCTTGATGTGGCATGTTGATATCGGGGGCCACTTGGACCTGCTCAAACCCATGATAGAGGGATTTCTCGGGGACGTCAAATGCCTGCAACAGCTTCTGCCTGCTTTTGGGAGCATCTGCGTCCCTTTTTCTGTCCAATATAATCACACCGGTAGAAGAGCTAGGGGCTTCATCGAGGAAGAGTAGCACTCCGGCTTGAAGGCATAGCTAAGAAATAAGCACAACATAGGGAATTGAAGTTCCAGCTTGCCTCGCTTTCCACTTTATCTAAATGGCCAAAATTTCCCCAAAATTTATGGGGACCCCTGTCATGATTGTTGAGATGATGCTGGTCACTTTGAAACTTACCATCTTCTTGTTCTTTGAAGGCATAATCCCATCACAAATGAAATTTAGCCATAACTTACCTTTAAACTTAAGATTATGCTAGGAGATCTCGCCACCCATAGAGGCCCAAAAAGGATTGTCTACAGCAATGGTGGGAGCTATCCACCAAAACTTATTGTCTTTATTAGCAATTTTAGCCGCATACTCAAAAGCAGTGTAAATCTCATCCTCCCAGAATAAGGAATTGGTGGCCGTTGGGGTTATGTCCACTTCTACACCCCTCACCATGACAAAAGGAAGGCAAGGGAATTCGTCAACCTTGCCTTTGTGTTTCATGCTCTCCTTCCTCGCATGGTATGAGGCATAAAACTCGAGCACTAGGCTGTAATAGAAGTTGGGCAGAGGATTGGCAAAGATGTGCCATTGGCAGTCTATGAATTATGCTGTGATGTTGGGAAAATCACCCCCAACACCGCCATATTGAAGTGCTTTTCTATCATGATAGAGAGCCCTTTGCAAATGACATAGTGCCCCTCCATGTCGGGCATACAAAATATAATGGCCTCTCGGGTGTTAGGGGCTAGGGTTACCCTTACTTTCCCTTTTCCTTTGCCTTTTGAGGAGGTCGGGGCCTTGCCTTTGCTTGACTGCCTGGATGAACACATACTCTGCAGAACCATGTTAGTGCCATACAATAATATTTTATTTTTGTATTTTGTTCAAAAAAATAAATAAAAACTGACATCTATCCTAAACTAAGGCAAGGAATTATATCAATTGAATGGCAAGCAAGTAGAAGATTTTAGCGATTAAGCACTAGTAGCACCGGCGGGACACCAGTGAAACACAGGTGTAAACCTCTGAGTCATCGGACATTAACAGGATACTGGGGAAATAGGGATCATTCAGCGGTACACCAACACTTCGCCGGTCTTGACTCGCGGAACGCGATGTAATGCAGGTCTGGGATAGTGTCCTGAAGCCTTGAACCCTGACCTGCATTTTATCTAGCGTCTTGCCGGGCCTGATCGGTAGTTTGCTGGTTGACGCCTGTAAGGGAAATTCATCCCACACTTAGTGAAATCACAAAACATTCAAATTCAAGACACACTTACTCAAGATAACAACAACCAAACAAGTAAAAGTGATAATTTACTCTTAAGAACGATGTCACTCCATCTATCATGGGGCAAATTGTGCATTTTAAGAACACATGCGGCTACTCAGACTTCATCCCCAACTAAAATCAAACACACTAAGAAGCAAGAATTTTTCCATAGATAAGATCCATATTGTCATTCAACATTATATCACCCCCCCACATACCCATAATATGAATAACACAAAAGTACTAACAAGCATAATTATGGGGGTAATTGGGATACATGAGTGGGGAAACTTTGATTTGAACATGTTCAAAATAATCCATCTGTTCGAAAAATAATCAAAAGAAGAGTAAGATAACATAGAAAATAGATTTGAGAACAAAGAGAGGAGAAAGATTAAAGATTAAACAATGGAGTTCCACAAAAATGTTTCTTGCCTTAGTATACTGAAGAGATGAGTGAGTAGTGATAAAATGAGGAGAGTGGAGTGTGGAATTTATAGGAGAGAAGAAATGGAGTTGATTGTTAGGTGAAAAAGTGGATTTAATGGTGGGAAGTAGTGTATGGGAAAGTTAAAAAGGTGTAATCGGGAAATGGGAAGGTGGAAAAACGGGTTTATGGGGATTTGGATAGGTCTTGATCGGTGTTTTAAATTTTGTATCGGATTTTATCCATGGAGGAGTCAATATTTTAAAAAGGTTATGTTTCTGGACCCACGCTTGACTGGAGGTCGACAGTAGGTACCGACAGTTAGCCAATTTCAACACTGGTTCTCCATCACCTTTTCAGCTCACTGTTAAGCAATTGCCAGTTCTGCAGCGGTTTGTGGATTAGCACTGGTGATTCATCAATTGGGTCACTGATTAGAACACCACTCTCAGGTGTACTGGCTGGAGCCGGCGATTTGAGGATTGGTATCGGTGTTTCGCTGGCCAGTCACCGGTTTTGTCACGACCCAAATGGAGGCTCGGATCGCAACACGGGACAAGGAGCCCCGAGGGACCCCAAGCCGACCCATGGCATAAGCATACATTACTCGCGGAACGCGATGTAATGCAGGTCTGGGATAGTGTCCTGAAGCCTTGAACCCTGACCTGCATTTCATCTAGCGTCTTGCCGGGCCTGATCGGTAGTTTGCTGGTTGACGCCTGTAAGGGAAATTCATCCCACACTTAGTGAAATCACAAAACATTCAAATTCAAGACACACTTACTCAAGATAACAACAACCAAACAAGTAAAAGTGATAATTTACTCTTAAGAACGATGTCACTCCATCTATCATGGGGCAAATTGTGCATTTTAAGAACACATGCGGCTACTCAGACTTCATCCCCAACTAAAATCAAACACACTAAGAAGCAAGAATTTTTCCATAGATAAGATCCATATTGTCATTCAACATTATATCACCCCCCCACATACCCATAATATGAATAACACAAAAGTACTAACAAGCATAATTATGGGGGTAATTGGGATACATGAGTGGGGAAACTTTGATTTGAACATGTTCAAAATAATCCATCTGTTCGAAAAATAATCAAAAGAAGAGTAAGATAACATAGAAAATAGATTTGAGAACAAAGAGAGGAGAAAGATTAAAGATTAAACAATGGAGTTCCACAAAAATGTTTCTTGCCTTAGTATACTGAAGAGATGAGTGAGTAGTGATAAAATGAGGAGAGTGGAGTGTGGAATTTATAGGAGAGAAGAAATGGAGTTGATTGTTAGGTGAAAAAGTGGATTTAATGGTGGGAAGTAGTGTATGGGAAAGTTAAAAAGGTGTAATCGGGAAATGGGAAGGTGGAAAAACGGGTTTATGGGGATTTGGATAGGTCTTGATCGGTGTTTTAAATTTTGTATCGGATTTTATCCATGGAGGAGTCAATATTTTAAAAAGGTTATGTTTCTGGACCCACGCTTGACTGGAGGTCGACAGTAGGTACCGACAGTTAGCCAATTTCAACACTGGTTCTCCATCACCTTTTCAGCTCACTGTTAAGCAATTGCCAGTTCTGCAGCGGTTTGTGGATTAGCACTGGTGATTCATCAATTGGGTCACTGATTAGAACACCACTCTCAGGTGTACTGGCTGGAGCCGGCGATTTGAGGATTGGTATCGGTGTTTCGCTGGCCAGTCACCGGTTTTGTCACGACCCAAATGGAGGCTCGGATCGCAACACGGGACAAGGAGCCCCGAGGGACCCCAAGCCGACCCATGGCATAAGCATACATTACTCGCGGAACGCGATGTAATGCAGGTCTGGGATAGTGTCCTGAAGCCTTGAACCCTGACCTGCATTTCATCTAGCGTCTTGCCGGGCCTGATCGGTAGTTTGCTGGTTGACGCCTGTAAGGGAAATTCATCCCACACTTAGTGAAATCACAAAACATTCAAATTCAAGACACACTTACTCAAGATAACAACAACCAAACAAGTAAAAGTGATAATTTACTCTTAAGAACGATGTCACTCCATCTATCATGGGGCAAATTGTGCATTTTAAGAACACATGCGGCTACTCAGACTTCATCCCCAACTAAAATCAAACACACTAAGAAGCAAGAATTTTTCCATAGATAAGATCCATATTGTCATTCAACATTATATCACCCCCCCACATACCCATAATATGAATAACACAAAAGTACTAACAAGCATAATTATGGGGGTAATTGGGATACATGAGTGGGGAAACTTTGATTTGAACATGTTCAAAATAATCCATCTGTTCGAAAAATAATCAAAAGAAGAGTAAGATAACATAGAAAATAGATTTGAGAACAAAGAGAGGAGAAAGATTAAAGATTAAACAATGGAGTTCCACAAAAATGTTTCTTGCCTTAGTATACTGAAGAGATGAGTGAGTAGTGATAAAATGAGGAGAGTGGAGTGTGGAATTTATAGGAGAGAAGAAATGGAGTTGATTGTTAGGTGAAAAAGTGGATTTAATGGTGGGAAGTAGTGTATGGGAAAGTTAAAAAGGTGTAATCGGGAAATGGGAAGGTGGAAAAACGGGTTTATGGGGATTTGGATAGGTCTTGATCGGTGTTTTAAATTTTGTATCGGATTTTATCCATGGAGGAGTCAATATTTTAAAAAGGTTATGTTTCTGGACCCACGCTTGACTGGAGGTCGACAGTAGGTACCGACAGTTAGCCAATTTCAACACTGGTTCTCCATCACCTTTTCAGCTCACTGTTAAGCAATTGCCAGTTCTGCAGCGGTTTGTGGATTAGCACTGGTGATTCATCAATTGGGTCACTGATTAGAACACCACTCTCAGGTGTACTGGCTGGAGCCGGCGATTTGAGGATTGGTATCGGTGTTTCGCTGGCCAGTCACCGGTTTTGTCACGACCCAAATGGAGGCTCGGATCGCAACACGGGACAAGGAGCCCCGAGGGACCCCAAGCCGACCCATGGCATAAGCATACATCTAACTCAATCAAGAATTGAATAACCATCAATACATTTATAGAAGAATTCTAACTTGAATATAACATCTGAATATAAAATTCGAAACTGAATACATAAATATGTCTGAATAGCCTCTAAACATGATGAGTTGATAGGAGAAGACACAACTAACTCAATAAGATGAAAACTGAAATACATAAAGAAAAGATAGATAGTATGGTCCTCGGAAGATGAGGACTCACTAATAAGCAGACGCTAACTCCAATAAGTTGTCTAAGAGTGGGGCTGAACCTGAGAGCCAGGTCCTGTATCATGAAATGATACAAAATAGAAAGTATGTGGTCAGTATGTGGAATGTACCGAGTATGCAAGGTAAGTACAACCACTAAATTACGTAAAGATCCTTTTAAACACAATGTGATAATTAAACATAAATATCAGTAAACTGAGAGTAGGGCTTTGCATTTTTCCAAAATCATGATCTTTTCATAACATGACAATACATAGCTTTATAACATTAAATTGACTAAAATGACTCAAAGATGAAATATGACATTTATATAAAAGCTGAACATTGAGTCAAACCTTACTTTTCGAATCTTCGTGAGTATATAATAATCATGAGTAATGAATATGCATATCTGAATTATATAGAACAATGGGAGAATCATCACTTAACTGACATACCATGATAGAGCTTACGTGGTCCCGACTATTACACTCAAGTGGGTAGAGCCGTCAAAAACATTGCTAGGGCTAAGGGCGGTATCATGATATCGATATCAAGCTGAAGACCCATTCAGGAAAGGGGAAGCTCACAAGGGAGGTCCCAACATTATATAATAGTATCATCCTACGTTGGCGCATAGTTCAGGGGAATAGGGTGATCGAATCTTAGCCCGCTCGGTGCTAGACTCTTCTCCCAAAAACATGCAATGCTCAACATCATATATAATGAAGCTCAACATCGTCTATTGACAAAGCTCAGTACTCAAATACAACTCAATTACAAAATCATGCATATGAAAAGCTTTAGTTCAAAACATACCACAAGATGAAAATGTTCATGGAAGCCTTTGTTCCAGAACCATGAGGTAAGCTACGCATAGGAAAACTTAACTCAAAATATACCACAAGCTAGAATATAAAATAAGGGAGTCTTCGCTCCAAAACAATGTGGTAAGCTTAGTTCAGGAAAAATCATCATTTAAACATAACATGTGGGCATTGCCCAAAGCTTTATCATACTTAGAAATACTCAACTCTCATCGAAAACATTATTATAAACATGGGTATCTTCAAACCATGCTTTTCCTCATAATATCTCATTATTATCACATATGCTTCACAAATCTCACTTCTCATGATCATATCATCAATGGGCTTCAACATTCATAAGGCTAGAAACAAAATTTAATTGAAATCATGTCACGACATAAAGGTACACCCGGATCGTAGACACGAGAAAAGGAGCACCAAGAGACCCAAAGTCGATTCATGGCACGAGCATACATCTAATTCAATCACACGAGCGGAAGACTTAACATAGAGAATGTAATCATAACATAACATAATGGAAAATAGTACAATACTTATATAATACGGCGAAATACAACTTTTTAGTCTGATAAGCCTCTAAACATGAAAGGAGGATTGATAGGACAACTCCCCAACTAATCCAACATCCAAAAACTGAAGGAATAACATAGAGTGTTAACATGTAGCCCTCGAAACATGAGGACTCACCAAGTACACAGTGAGCAAGTCTGAATCTATCTACGGGTGAGGATGAGCTTGAGAACTAGGACTTGTATCATGAGACGATACAACATCGAAAGTATGCGGTCAGTACGTGGAATGTACTGAGTATGTAAGGTAAGTAAAGAGGACATTTAAAACATGTATGAAACTCATAAATGGTTTTAAGAGTAGGACAACATGCTCGTATCATAAATTGTTATAACATATTGTGCGGCTCAAGGTTTTAAAAACATTCGTAACATAAACATGGTCATAACCATAAGAGAAGAACCTCGCTTAACATAACATGAGCCAACATACATAATCATAACATGTGTAAATCATGAGAAAAAGTGGGAGATTCTCTTAAACGACATACCCCATATGATCACACATGAAGCCCGACTTGTAACCCTAGTTAGGAGGGTGTTTGTACCTTGCAAAGGGTAGGAACCATGAAGGGAATGATCACACATGAAAAGGGCCATTTGGGCTAGGGACAAACATGAATTAGTCCCAACATACCTACTGTCGCACGTAGTACATGAGATCCGGGACTTAACCTGAGCCCCGAACCTACTTGGTGTTCGATATTACTCCCAAAACATACATAGTGCTCAAAATAATACATACATGAGTTTATGGGCTAGTCAAATCATGAAAATTGTAAACATGCTTGAACATACGTGAACTAGCCATAACTTGAGGCCCGTTAGTCGACCAAAACACAATTTATGCTTAGTGAAATACATACATACTTTTAGATCATGCATATAGAAAATTTTCCATAAGATCATAATAGATGACATAATATATTCATGATTTAATTCATAACACATGCTGGGCTTATCAAAAACATCAATGGATCAATGGATTATAAACTAGTTTATCATGGGCATGCACAATCGAGCTTAAATGATTAGAAATTCGAAATCAAACATATTAATATCAATTTAGAGCTCAAAAGATGATCAAAATCAGTAGATAATGATAGAGTTTCAAAATCACAAGACCCATAATTAAATCATTAATTTTTATACAAAACGAATATAAAACCCCATGAGTTTTTAAATAAATTATGAGTAATTCAATAGAGAAGGAGCATTGGTGTGGAAGAATGCACCCATTGAAGACCTTACATACACAGGATTATCAACTCCTAAACCTTCTTAAAACCCCAAGAATGAAATTGAAGGAATTGAGGTGAAAAGCTTGTAATCTCCCCTTAGACCACTTGTAGAAATCCTTGCATGCATGAATGGGGAGTTTAGAATATAGGTCATTCTCTTAAAAACCCATCTTTCCAAAGCCAAAACGACGTAGTTTAGGGCCTTATATCATGAAAAAAGTAAAATACCCTTAATAGACACCTTCTAAAAAAGCGTGGGATGGAACCCACGAGTGGTACCAGGTTCGTGGGAACCACCAACGACCCATGTGTCCCTCGTTGAATGGGTGCTGAATGACCTAGTCTCGGATCAAACAATAGGTCAATAGGATGACCTATACCTACAACCCACAACGTTACATAGTCCGTGGTTAGTCCCTGAACCTTGGCATCTCATCTTCTTGGGTCACACCATGACCCGTCGCAGCAAATAATGGATCTTATTTCCCCCGTCAAGCCTCTTAGTAAGCAATCCTTCGACCACGACCACAACCAACGACCCATGGCTTCTCCTAACGGGTCATTGGTCTCCCGTTATTTACACGGTCGCCCAGCCCTGACCCTAACCACAATTGCAAAGGACGGCCCGTTGTATCCCACAGTCGTCATACCTCCCATTTTCTCCATTGCTACCAACCTTTCCCTAACCTTTGATAGCATACAACAACTCGTGGTTTTGATACCACGAGTGGATTACGGTAAATTACGTCCTATGGTTTTTTTGCCAGTTTTCTACACTTTTTAAATTCAACTCCGGGATCTATTGTTAGGCCTTCCTAGGTATTATAATATCTACCCCTTGGGAACATTCATCTCGAATGTAGGAAACAAGAAAGAATACAGAAAAATGCAATTATCATATGTAGATGCGATCATTAAATCGAAACCTTACGAATTACTATCTCTGATTCATAACACATAGTTGAACTGATCTCATGCTTCAAACTTGCACACATGAATTGAACATGAAAAATAAATGGGATCTTAGAGTAGAGGCCCGTGCCTCAAGTCGGGGCGAGTCGGTAGAGAACAAATGTGGAGTATTTAGCCATCATATCCGCTTCGTCTTCCCACGTAGCTCCCTCCATGCTCATTTCTCCATAAAACCTTAACTGAAGCTACTTATTTGTTCCTCAAATTCCGAACTTGATGATCAAGATTTCTTGAATTTCTTCATAACCAAGGCTGTCTTTTACTCCAATGTTTTCTACCGGGACTACCAAGGTTGGATCACCCAAACACTTTTTTAAAAGAGACACATGGAAGATGGGATGAATTTAAGATAACTCCGATGGAAAGTCCAACTCATATACCTTACCAACCCTTCCAATAACTAGGTAGGGACCAACATAGCGGGGAGTGAGTTTTCCTTTCTTTCGAAGCAGTATGACTCCCTTCATGGAGATACCTTTAGAAATACCCAGATCATCCACATCAAACTCAAATCTCTTCTTCTCACATCAACATACGATTTCTTTCCAACTGCGAGCGGGTTTTCAACCGGTCCCTTATCAAATGGACCTTCACCATTGCCTCGTGAACCGCATCTAGCCCTATCATAGCTTCCTCACAAACCTCAAACCATCCGATGGGGAGATCTTCACCTCCGCCCATAGAGGCCTCGACAGTGCCAGCTGGATGCTAGAGTGATAAACTTGTTATTATAAGCAAACTTGATCAAGGGAAAATGATCATACGACCTGCGCAAATCCACCCTTTTACCGCCCTCTTTTATCCTCAAGAGTGGGATTGTTGATTACGCGGCCATCCTTTTGCGGGTTGAATGTTGTGCTAAGCTTAATCTGTGTTCCAAGTCCTTCTGAAAAAAGTTTGCCCAGAACTAGGATGTAAAATGAGTACCTCGGTCTGAAATAATAGACAAGGGCACTGCATGACGTCGAACTCTCGAATATACAACTTGTCATAATCATCACGGCCCGAATCTGTTGTCTTGACCGGTAGGGAGTGTGCAGCCTTTGTTAACCTGTCTACCACCACCCAAATGGAATCATAGTGTCGGCGAGTAAGAGGTAGGCTTGTAATAAAATCTATATTAATCTTTTCACACTTCCAAGCGTGAATACTAATATCTTTGAAGTACACCTCCCGACCTTTGGTGCTCGACCTTCACTGGCGGCGGTTGAGACACTTGGCTACAAACTGCGATATCCTTCTTCATACCATCCTATCGTGGAATTTCATAAGTCCGGATACATCTTCGTGGATCCTGAATGGATGGAATATCTGGTACCATGTGCCTCATGCAATATCAAGACTCTCTAATTATCAACGTTCTGAACATAGCCGACCCTTATTGTATCGAAGGACACCATCTCCCCTTGGGAAAGGCGATCTTGGGCAGAATTTCAGCGCTAGTGATACTCAAATACTTCATTCTACTTGTTTATCTATTTTTATGTGTGCATTCTCATGTGATTTTTATGTAAATGTGAATTTATACTAACCAACATGATTAGTGTTGTTTGCAGTTAGAAGGAATTTTTAGAAGCTAATCTACAAGTTGGTGAAGTGTGGGAATGGACTCGGAAGCAAGAAGTGGAAGTTGACAAGGTAGAGCAGCAAAAGTAAGGGCTCGCGATGGCTAGTGTTACCTACCCATCATGAGCATTCTGCCTAGGAGGAAGAATTATGTCAAATTCCAGTGGAGAAGCGCGTTACCTCCGTGGCACGAAGCAGTGCTCCGTAATGCACTCCATGTCATGCTGAGGGTGATTATCGCGGAACCTCAAGTTCCGGTGAAGGTGCGCGATAGCAGAGTGGCATGGAGCTGACTCCGTGATACACTCCGTACCACGCTGAGGTGCATTTACCTGGGAGCCGAGTTCCAGTGGGGGTCCGCGACAGGGCCGTGGCATGGAGGCAGTGCTCCGCGATACACTCCGTGCCACGTTGGCATTAATTACGGGAAAAATTCCCACTAGTATTAATAAAACACTTGAGTTTTATTTTAAACATTCGACATTTTGGGAGCAAGAACGTGGTTAGCGGGCGATTGAGAGGAAGAATTTATAGGGTTAATTCTCTTCCTTTTTCTCTTTAATTTCAATTTCTTGTATGAATTCTACTTGTTTGAAGATGTTTAATCCACAAATGAGTGGCTAATTCACCTCTTGCTGAGGTTAAGGATAATTGTAGAGGCATTTAATTATTAATCATTTCAGTTTTCATCTTCTCTATAATGGTTGTTCTATCAATTCTTGTTTTTACTCGTTAATGTTTGGCCAATGTTAATGTATATCTTAGAATTCCAATTTTGATTCTGAAAAGGAAATTAATTGGATAGATGTGAATTGGTGGGATATTATCTTTTCTTAGTTGAGAAAATTGAGAAGATTTACGTTCGAGAATAGAAATATATACGAAAGTCGTATTAGTCATTTATGGAATTTGATATGTATGGCTAGAGCATGGGGTTCTTGCCTCACAGAAATGTGTAATGTAGGTCTCATGATTCTTTAATTGGATAGGAGTCAAAGATCAATCTATAGGCTATTAATTCCTGACTAACAACTTGAAGAGAAGATTAGTGATTTTAATTAATAAATTACAACCCTTCGGAGCTTGCCTTAACCTCGGCTTGTTCATTGCTATTGTTCAGACTTTAATTTACAATATTTACTTAGGTTCTTATTAACTATTAATATTGACTCATAAAACATTATTTGTTTGGTTGTCTACCTTCATAACGATATCGTTCACTAACAATTAGGATAATTACTTCCGTAATTAGGTCCAATGGGATTGATACTTGGCTTAAATAAAGTCACTTTACTACTTGTACGACCACGTGCACTTGCGTGTAGTTTGGTCCGAACAAAGCCTCTTTACCAACGACTTCACACCACTTCCTTCAGCTTCTCATAATTGGATCCTCATCTTGCTTAGATTTGACATCGACCACTAAGGGTGATTTTGACCCATTACACTGCACCAAACACCGCTATCGGTCAAGTCAATCAATCCCTAACCCCAACCTTGCAAGTCGGTGGATATCTCTCACCAACTCCTTCCTTCCCTCATCAATGTAGGAAACACTTTATGTAGATCCTACTAAGTGTATCCATAACCACATTAACCTTTCCCAGTGGTAAAGGAAACTCATATCGTAGTCCTTTAGCAACTCGACCTATCCTTTGCCGAGAAGATTGAGATATTTCTGCGTGAACACATAATGCAAGCTCTTGTGATCAATGAACATGTCCACATAGACCCCATACAAGCAATGCCATATCTTCAGTGCAAACACCACCACAATCAACTCAAGATGATGGGTCGAGTAATTCTTTTCATGAACCTTTAACTATCGAGAGGCGATGCTATCACCTTCCCCCTTTTCATAAACACACATCCTAGTCTAACTCTAGAAGCATCAGAATATACAACAAAGCCATTAGTACCACTCAGGTAAGTCAATACTGGTGCTGAAGTGAATTGGGCAACTCCTGGAAGCTTTTCTCACAATCCTATAACCATTGGAACTTAATCTTTTTCTAAGTCAACTTGGTCAAGGGTGCCGCAATAGATGCGAAACCCTCAACAAACATGATTGGTATCCTGCTAGGCCCAAGAAACTCCAAATTTATGAAGGATTCACCAATCTAAGCCAATTCTTCAACGCTTCGATTTTCTGAGAATCACCCTTATTCCCTCGATCCAACACCACATGGCCCAAAAATGACATCGAGTCCATCCAAAATCACACTTGCTAAACTTTGCATACAACTGACGATCCTTGAGGGTCTAGTACTATTCTCAAATGAGTGGCATGCTCCTCCTCGCTCCAAAGTATATATGGATGTCATCAATGAACAAGATCAGGAACATATTCAAATATGGCTAGAATACCCTATTCATTAGATCCATAAAGTAAGGAGCATTGGTTAGTCAAATGACATAACAACAAACTTATAATGGCCATACCAGGTCTTGAAGGCTATCTTTGGGAATCACTCTCCCGGACTCTGAGTTGGTGATACCCAGACACGAGTTCTATCTTTGAGAAACACTGGCACCCTGAAATTTGGTCAAATAAATCATCAATCTGGGCAATGGTACACATTCTTGGCAGTGACCTTATTAAGTTGCCAATTATCAATACCCGTTGAAGGGATCCATCTTTCTTCCGAACAAAATGAACCGGTGCACCCTCGCGGAGGCTTGCTCGGTCTAATGAAACCACTTATCCATCAAGTCCTTCCAAGCCCATTCCTTTAACTCTTTTAACTCAGGTTTGAGACGTCATGGGAGGAATAGAGATTGGAAGCACTGTCGGGCAGTAGATCAATTCAAAATCAATTTCCCTTTTGGAGGAACACACAGTAAATCATCGGGGAAAACCTTCGGATACTCGCACACCTTTGGAGCCAAATGAATAGTCGGGGTATCGGACTCGAAGTCCTTAACCCTAACTAACTGATACATGAAACCCTTATAGATCAATTTCCTAGCCTTCATATATGAAATAAACCAACCGAGTGGTACAAGTGTACCCTTCCATTCCAAAATCGACTCACCCAAAAATCAAAATTCCTCACGCACGGGTCCTACAATTAATCGAAGCATAACATGCAAAGAACCAATCCATGCCCAAAATGATGTCAATATCAGTCATGGAAAATTCTACTAAGTCACATGAAGGTGACCGTATGCAACACTGTAATGGGACAACCTATATATAACCACCTAGCTACAGCAACTAATTCATAAATTTAGATTAGATACGAGAGAATGGTTACGACGGAATTTCAGGACTAACTCCAAAACTACTAGTCTTTGTGGGGTTCTGAAAGACAAGGTAGCTCTGGATCTAACAAAGCATAAGCATCAATATTCAAGACTTGAACATACGTGACCACATGCAGCGATGCCTCCTTGCTCCTAGCGAGGCCACAGGGCATAAAACCTATTTCGGTCTTTGATCACCTACAAAATTAGTGGAGGCACCCTCTTTGAGAGTCATGTTGTTGGATTGGTGGTAGCTGCGGGGAAATCTCTAATCTTGTTCCCGGGTTTTCCACAACCCAAAACAACCATCCACGCCATGAGACCCGAGGCACCTCCCGGGATGAATTTTTCCACATATCGCACAAGGCAGGAAAGTGCGCTCCACGCATGCTACCATGATCCCTCGAACTTGTAGCCTTTCTCCTCTGTAGTCTCCCTAAACCTGGACGAGCGTGCTAGGCGATGATAGAGCTAGAGTAGTGGACTGTCTTTGGGGCTAGCGTGATCCACCTCTGACTGTCACGAGAACCAAGTATTTGTCGGTTGGCCCTTCTAGCCTCTCTATGCATCCTATAGACCGACTCCATCTACTGGGCATGTAATACAATATGGGGAAAGTTGATGTCCCAGTGTAGCATGGCGATCCGACCAATCTTTTTCCAAGTAATCTGCTACTCCATGGACAAGCGGCTCACCAGAGCTAGTTGATCGCCAAAACTCATAGAATATTTAGATAGCCAAGTGAACTCCAAAGGAATACTCCTAGACTGACATGTTGCCCTGCTTCCAAATTCAAAAACTCAGCCACCTTGAGCTCCCTCATCTCCAGAGAGAAGAGCAGGTCCACCGATGCGGTGTGGAAGTCATCCCAACTTATCGGGTCTGCACCCGCTGCCCTAGCACCTTTCCATTGCTTGAACCATATATTTGCTACCCCCTTGAGCTGATAGGAGGTCAAATCAACACATTCCCCATTATTCACCCCCCAAAACCTAGATGATGTTGGAATTTCCTCGATAAAGTCATGTGGGTCCTCGTCTACCTTCGATGAACTCAGGAGGCTCATCCTCAAAATGTCCCTCACCCTAGCCGGCTAACGCATTTCCCATTTTGCGGATAATGTGACACAGTATGATTGGATCTGAGTTGTCATGGCTTGTGCCAACATCTAAAATCAGCCACTAGCTTCCGGTGTGGGTGGCTTTTACTCTGTACGTGCTCTTCATAAGCAGGTGGAGCGGCTAAATGCTCACGATCATGGGAACCCTCATGATAATCACCATTCTTGTTCCTCCTAGAATTTACTTGGTGTGGAGGCATGATTCTGAAAATGCGAATAGCACGAATTAGACGAGTAAAGGACGTTCGTCGCCTGACATAAATCATGAAAGAGACATTCCCTAAACATCTAGTAGCCTTTGCGTCATAAAATTGTGGCACGCTTCACACCCATGAAAAGACTCTACTTAGACATTCGGACTCACAGAACACATAAACCTATAATACGATACCAAGTTTTCCGCGATCCAAGCGTACACCTAGATCGGAACCGCGGGACAAGGTTCCCCAGAGACCCCAAATTAATTATGGCATGAGCATACATCTAATTCAACTACATGAGTGGAAGACTTAACATAGAGAATGTAATCATAACACAACATAATCAGAAAATAGTACAATACTTATATAATACGATTGCAATACAACTTTTTAGTCTTATAAGCCTCTAAACATGAATGGCGGATTGATGGGACAACTCCAAACTAATCCAACATCTAGAAACTGAAGGAATAACATGAGTGCTGAACATGTAGCCCTAGGAACATGAAGATTCACCATGTACGCGGTGAGCAAGTTCGAATCTATCTACGAGTTAGGATGAGCATGAGAGCTGGGACTGTATCATGAGGCAAATACAACATAGAAAGTATGCAGTCGGTACGTGGAATGTACTGAGTATGCAAATAAGTAAGAGGACATTTAAACGGTCATAAGAATGGGACAACATGCTCGTATCATAAATCATTATAACATATTATATGGATCAAGGTTTACAAAACATTCGTAACATAAACATAGTCATAATCGTAAGAGAAAGAACCTCCCATAACATAGCAGGCCAACATACATAATCATAACATGCGTAAATCATGACAATAATGGGAGATTCTCCTCACCGACATACCCCCATATGAGCACACGTGACTGACTTGTAACCTAGTCGGGAAGGTGTTCGTACCTTGCCAGGGTAGGAACCATGAAAGTGTGATCACCACACATGAAAAAGGGCCATTTGGGCCAGGGACAAACATGAATGGGTCCCAATATACCTCTGATGGTGTAGTTCATGAGATCAGGACTTAACTTGAGGCCGGGCCACATGCAATGTTTAGATACTACTTCCAAAACATACATAGTTCTCATAATAATACATACATGAGATTATGGGCTAGTCAAATCATGATAATCATAAACATGCTTGAACAAATAAGAACAAGCCATGACTTGAGGCCCCTGAGTCCAGCCAAACACAATTCATGCTTAGTAAAATACGTACATACTTGTAGATCATGCATATAGTTAAATTTACATAAGATCATAATTGATAACATAATATATTCATGATTTAATTCATAACACGTGATGGGCTTATCAAAAACATCAATGGACCATAAAACAGTTTATCACGAGGCATGCATAATCGAGCTTAAATGATTAGAAATTCGAAATCAGCCATATTAATATCAATTTAGAGATCAAAAAAGATGAGTCAAAATCAGTAGATAATGATAGGGTTTAAAAATCACAAGACCCATAATTAAATCATTAAATTTTTACAAACCCAATATAAAACCCAGTAGTTTTTGAACAAATTTCGAGTAATATAATAGAGGAGCATGGGTGTGGAAGAATCCACCCATTGAAGACCTTACATACCTGGGATTATCAAGTCCTAACCCTCCTTAAATTCCCAAGAATAAAATTGAAGGAATTGAGGTGGCAGAAATCTCCTTAAATCACTAGTCAAAATCATTGCATGCATGAATGGGAGGTTTAGAATAGGTCATTCTCTTAAAAAACTAGCTTTCCCAAGCCAAAAAGATGTAGTTTAGGTCCTTATATCGTGAAAAAGTCAAAAATACCCTTAATGAACCTGCCCTGAAAACTGGCTGGATGGAACCCACGAGTGGTACCAACCGGTCGTGGAAACCACCAACGACCCGTCCTTTCCCTCGTTGAATGGACTGCTAAATGACCTAGTCTCGGATCCAAAAAACGGGTCGACAAGACGACCCGTACCTCCAACCCATGTCTCATTGCATTGTCTGTGGTTAGTTCCCTGAACCTTGGTATCCAATCTTCTAACGGGTCATACCACGACACTTCACAACAAACGACGGATCGTTGCTTCCCCCCGTCAAGCCTACTGGGAAACTTAATCCTCAGACCACAACCACATCCAATGACCCGTGGCTTCTCGTAACGGGTCATTGGGTCTCCCGTTGTTTACATTGTCGTGTAGCCTAACCCTTACAACAATTGCTAAGGACGATCCAATAACGGGTCGTCATACCTCCCATTGTATCCACTGCCACAACCCTTTCCCTAACCAACAACAGCCCGACTACTCAGGTTTGATACCATGATTCGTTCTGTGGTCACAAAGTTTGTCATGACCCAAATGTACACCCGGGTCGTAGACACAGGACAAAGAGCCCCGAGAGACCCCAAGTCGACCCATGTCATGAGCATACATCTAATTCAATCACATGAGTGGAAGACTTAACATAGAGAATGTAATCATAACATAACATAAAGGAAAACAGTACAATACTTATATAATACGGCGAAATACAACTTTTTAGTCTGATAAACCTCTAAACATGAAAGGCAGATTGATAGGACAATTCCCCAACTAATCCAACATCCAGAAACTAAAGGAATAACATAGAGTGTGAACATGTAGCCATTGGAACATGAGGACTCACCAAGTACGTGGTGAGCAAGTCCGAATCAATATAGGGGTGAGGATTAGCCTAAGAACTAGTACCTGTATCATGAGACAATACAACATAAAAAGTATGCGGTCAGTTCGTGGAATGTACTGAGTATGCAAGGTAAGTAAAGCGGACATTTAAAACATGTATGAAACTCATAAATGGTCATAAGAGGAGGAAAACATGCTCGTACCGTAAATCGTTATAACATATTATACGTCTAAAGGTTTTCAAAACATTCGTAACATAAACATAGTCTTAATAAAAATAGAAGAACCTCTCTCAACATAACTTGAGCCAACATACATAATCATAACATGCGTAAATCATGAGAAATAGTGAGAGATTCTCTTCACCGACATACCCCATATGAGCACACATGAAGCCCGACTTGTAACCCTAGTCGGGAGGGTGTTCGTACCTTTCCAAGGGTAGGAACCATGAAGGGCGTGATCACACATGAAAAGGGCTATTTGGGCCAGGGAAAAACATGGATGGGTCCCAATATACCTACGATGGTACGTAGTTCATGAGATCTGGGACTTAACCTGAGCCCCGAACCTACTCGGTATTCGATACAACTTCAAAAACATATATAGTTCTCATAATAATACATACATCAGTTCATGGGCTAGTCATATCATGATAATCGTAAACATGCTTGAACATACGTGAACTAGCCATGACATGAGGCTCGTGAGTCAACCAAAACACAATTCATGCTTAGTAAAATACGTACATACTTGTAGATCATGCATATAGTTAAATTTACATAACATCATAATTGATAACATAATATATTCATGATTTAATTCATAACACATGCTGAGCTTATAAAAAAGATCAATGGATCAATGGATCATAAATCGGTTTAGCATGGCATGCATAATCAAGCTTAAATGATTAGAAATTCGAAATCAGCCATATTAATATCAATTTAGAGCTCAAAAGATGATCAAAATCAGTAGATAATGATAGGGTTTCAAAATCACAAGATCCATAATTAAATCATTAAATTTTATACAAACTGAATATAAAACTCCATGAGTTTTTAAATAAATTTTGAGTAATTTAATAGAGAAGGAGCATGGGTGTGGAAGAATGCACCCATTAAAGACCTTACATACTTGGGATTATAAACTCCTAACCTCCTTAAAATCCCAAGAATGAAATTGAAGGAATTGAGGTGAAAAGCTTGAAATCTCCCCTTAGATCACTTGTCAAAATCCTTGCATGCATGAATTGGAGTTTAGAATAGGTCATTATCTTAAAAACCATGCTTTCCCAAGCCAAAACGACGTAGTTTAGGGCCTTATATCATGAAAAAGTATAAAATACCCTAAATGAACCTGCCCTAAAAACTGACCGGATGGAACCCACGAGTGGTATCAACGAGTCATGGGAACCAACAACGACCCGTCATGTCCCTCGTTGAATGGACTATTGAATGAGCTAGTCACGGATCCAAACAACAGGTCGACACGATGACCCATACCTCCAACCCACGACTCGTTACATCGTCCGTGGTTAGTCCCGTGAACCTTGGCATCTCATCTTCTAACGGGTAACACCATGACCCGTCAAAACAAACGATGGATCGTTGTTCCCCCCCCCCCTCAAGCCTACAGGGAAACTTAATCCTCAGGGCACGACCACAACCAACGACCTGTGGTTTCTCCTAATGGGTCATTGGGTCTCCTGTTTTTTACACTGTCGCGCAGCCTAACCCTAACCACGACTGCAAAGGACGGACCATTATATCCCACAACAGGTAATCATACCTCCCGTTGTGTCCACTACCACCAACCTTTCCCTAACCAACGGAATCATACAATGACTCGTGGTTTGATAACATGAGTCATTTGTGGTCCGTCCTTTGTTTTTTTTTCCAATTTTCTGCACTTTTCAAATTCAACTCCCGGGTCTATTCTTAGTCCTTCCCTGGGTATTACAAATCTTTAGAAAATTAGCCCATGCTTCACAATTCAATAATAAAATCATAATCAATTCATACCCATGAAAAGAAATTGAAGATTCATGCATTTGGGTAAAAACCCGATAACTTGATCATAGGAAATTCCCATATTTAGGTATAAATTGGGCATGGGTGTGGAAGGAAACACCCACTCATAACCCTACATAACTGGAAGGGATTGATCTACCACTTCTTTGATTGCCCGAGAAGGATTTGAATGAAAACCTTGAAGACTTTCTCAAGATAACCTCCTCAAACTCTCAAGTTTGCATGCATGGAAGGAAATAACTTACAATAGGTTTTACCCTTTTAAAACCCACTAAAACGAGGCTCAAACGACGTAGTATAGGCTTTAGGAACTTAGGAATTGCGAAAATCCCTTACTAAACTCGTGGGAAATTACTGCCAGGTGGTCCTAACGGACGACCTGAGGACTTGTGGTCCTGGGCGACGACTCGTTCCCTCGCTCATCAGGTGCACTGCCTGGCCTTTTCTTGTAGACTCAGAACGATTAACACCACGACTCGTTAGGGGTGACCACCAGTCATGAAGTACACTGTTCTTCTTCCTTCTCTTTTCCTTCTCCTACCCCACGGTTGACCTAATGACTCGTGGAGTCTGACCATGAGTCATTGCCATGCCCATGGGGACCCTTTTTCTTCCAACTTCCCAAACTCCTCCTTGGCCTCCCCACGAGCCACCTGACGATTCATGGGCTGTTCTGACGGGTTGTCTCACGACTCGTCTTGAGTCTAACACATCAACTTTACATTTTTCCCATTTCAACTCCCGGGTCTGATCTTTGAGCTTCCGGGGTATAACAATATCTCCCCCTTGGGAACATTCATCCTCAAATGTTTAAGACAAGCATAAAATAGAAACATGGAATTATCATATTCAAATAATGATCATTTAAATTGAAACTAATGAAATGACTACCTCCGTTTCAAAATATACAGCTGAACTGAATTCACAAATCACATACACACCCATATACATAAAAGAAACTTGCGTGCATGAACTTAACATGAAACTAAATGGATTCTTAGAGCAAATCTAATACCTCAAGTCGAAATTGAGCCGGTAGAGAATAAGTTTGGGTATTTAGCCATCATATCCGCTTCGTCTTCGCACGTAGCTACTTGATCATACTGATTTCTCCATAATACTTTAACTGAAGCTACTTCTTTGTTCCTTAGCCTCCGACCCTGAAGATACAATATTTCAACTAGAACTTCCTCATAGCTAAGGCTATCCTTTACTCCAATGCTGTCCACCAAGACTACTAAGGTTGGGTCTCCTAAACATTTCTTCAAAAGTGACACATGAAACACAGGATGCACGGAAGATAACTCTGATTGTAGGTCTAACTCATACGCTACCCTACCAACTCTTTTCATAACCCGGTAGGTACCAATATATAGAGGACTAATTTTTCCTCTCTTCCCAAACCACATGACTCCCTTCATGGGAGATACCTTAAAATACCCAATTGTTCACCTCAATATCCAACTCCCTCCTCCTCACATCAGCATATGACTTTTTACAACTCTGAGCAGTTTTCAGCCTGTCCCTTATCAACTGAACCTTCACCATAGCCTCATGAACCGAATCAGGCCCTATCATAGTTGCCTTACCAACCTCAAACCATCCAATGGGTGATCTACATCTCCACCCATAAAGAGCCTCGAACGATTCCATTTGGATACTGGAGTGATAACTTTTATTATAAGAAAACTCGATTAGGGGAAAGTGATCATCCAAATTATCTTTGAAGTCCAACACATATGCCTTCAACATGTCCTAGAGAGTCTGGATTGTTTGTTCCGCTTGGCCATCCGTCTGCGGATGGAAAGTTGCACAGAGCTTAAATTGAGTCCCAAGCCCCTTCTGAAAATACCGCCAAAACTGGGAGGTAAACTGAGTACCTCATTCCGAAGTAATGGACAAGGGCACTCCATGTAATCGAACCAACTATCAGATATACAACTTGGCATAATCATTCGCTGAGTCTGTGGTTTTCACCAGTAGGAAATGTGTATCCTTGGTCAACCTGTCTACCACCACCCAAATAGAATCATAGTGTCGACGAGTACAAGGTAGGCCTGTAATAAAATCCATGTTAATCTCTTCCCATTTCCAAGTAGGAATGTTGATATCCTAAAGTACGCCTCCTGGCCTTTAATGCTCACCTTTACTTGCTGACAGTTTGGGCACTTGGCTATGAATTCTTCAATATCCCTCTTCATGCCTTCCACCAATATATTTCTCGTAAGTCCTGATACATCTTGGTTGCAACTAGATGAATTGAATACATGGTTCCATGTGCGTCCTACAGTATCTGGCTCCTTAAATCATCCACATATGGAACCCACAAATGACCCTGGTACTGCAGCACACCATCTCCCCCTTGGGAGAAGACTTCCATCTTCTGACTTCGAACGACTTCTTTTAGCTTCACAAAAAATCAAATCCTCATCTCGTCTACCTTTCACGTTAGTCACCAACGATGATTTTGATCCGTTCTAGACAACAACACTACCATCAGTCGAGTCGACCAACCTAAATCCAAACCTTGCGAGTCGCTGTACATCTTTCACCAACTCCTTATTTCCTTCATCCACATTGGACACACTCTCCCAAGAGAGCCTACTAAGTGCGTCTGCTACCACATTAGCCTTACCCAGATGGTAAAGGACGCTCATATCATAATCCTTGAGTAGCTCCAACCATCTCCTTTGCTGAAGATTGATATCTTTCTTTGTGAATACATATTGTAAAATCTCATGGTCCGTAAACACATCCACATGGACCCCATATAAATAATGTCACCATATCTTCAAGGCGAATACCACCGAAGCCAATTCAAGGTCATGAGTCGGGTAATTCTTCTTATGGACTTTCAACTGTCTTGAGGCATATGCTATCATTTTCCCATGCTGCATCAACACACACCCAAGTCCGATCCTTGAAGCATAAAAATACACCATAAATCCATTGGTACCCTTGAGTAGGGTCAACACCGGTGCTGAAGTGAGTCAAGTCTTCAACTTTTGGAAACTCTTCTCACAAGACTTCAACCATTGGAACTTTACCTTTTCTTGAGTCAATTGGTCAAAGGTGCTCGTAATAGATAAGAAACCTTCAATAAATCTCCGATAGTAGCCTACTAAACCCAGGAAACTCCGAATATCTGTAGGATTCATCGGTCTAGGCCAATTCTTCATCACCTTGATTTTCTGTGAATATACCATTATTCCCTCACTCGATTCCACATGACCCAAAATGCCACGGAGACCAACCAAAACTCTCACTTGCTGAATTTGGCATACAATTTGCAATCCTTGAGAGTCTGAAGCACTATTCTCAAGTGAGCAGCGTGCTCCTCCTCGCTCTAAGAGTATATAAGGATGTCATCAATGAACACAATCACGAACATGTCCACATATTGCTTGAACAATGTATTCATGAAGTGCTTGAAAAGTTCAGGAGCATTCGTTAGTCCAAAAGACATAACTAAAAACTCATAATGACCATACCTCGTCCTGAAGGCTGTCTTTGGGATATCATTCTCCCAAACTCTGAGATGATGATACCCGGACCTGAGATCTATCTTTGAGAAACACTTGGCACCCTGAAGCTGGTCAAATATATCGTCGATTTTGGGTAAAGGATACATGTTCTTAATGGTGACCTTGTTCAATTGTTGATAGTCAATGCACATCTGAAGTGAACTATCCTTCTTCTGGACGAACAAAACTGGTGCACCCTATGAAGACTTTCCTGATCTAATGAAGCCCTTATCTAACAGGTCCTTCAACTGTTCTTTCAACTCTTTTAGCTCGGATGGAGCCATTATGTATGGAGGAATAGATATAGGTAGTGTGTCGGAAAGAAGATCAATACCGAAATCAATGTCCCGCTCAGGAGGAACACCTATAAAATAATAGGGAAAAACCTCTGGGTACTCACGTACTACTGGAACTGACTGGATAGTCGGGGTTCCGGACTCAACATCCTTTACCCAAACTAGCTGGTACATGCAACCCTTAGAAATCATCTTCCTGGCCTTAAGATAGGAAATGAATCGACCTACAGGCACAACTGAACTACCCTTCCATTCTAAGACTAGCTCACCTGGAAATCTGAACTCTACTGCCTGGGTTCTACAATTAGCTGAAGCATAGCATGCAAATAGCCAATCCGTATCGAGAATAACATCAAAATTGGTCATGGCTAACTCTATTAAATATGTTGAGGTAACCTTATGAAGGACTGAGACTGGGCAACCTCTATACACCCCTCTAGCTATAACTGAGTCACCTACTGGAGTGGAAACTGAGAAGGGTTCTGACAAGACTTTGGGACTAACTCCAAAGCTACTAGCCACATAAGGTGTCACAAAAGACAAGGTAGCCCCCGAATATATTAAAGAATATACATCAATGTGGAAACTCGCAACATACCCGTGAGCATATCTGGGGAAACCTCCTACTCTTGATAGGATGCTAAAGCATAGAATCTGTTCTGGTGCTGACCGCCAGCTGTGCTAGTACATGCCCCCTAATGTGTTGAGCATGCGGCAGGGGCTGCTGAGCTAGAAGCTAGGCCTCAGCCCCCAACCTGATACTATCTTGCAGTTGGACAATCTCTAAGCATGTGTCCAGGCTGACCACACCCAAAACAAGCACCTGAACCTGCCAAACACTCGTCTGTGTGCCCTCGACCACACCTGCGACAAGCTAGAATCTGGAATCTGCGGGTCTACTGCTATGACCCCTCGATCCTGATGCTCACCCTCTCTGATCATGTCTGGGCCTGGATGGCACACTCAACATTGAATATGCTGGGATTGATGATCTCTTGTGGATCTGCTGTCGGTGCCCACCACCAGACCTTTACTGAGAGAATTCGTGGTCGTTGGTCCTTTCCCTTTTGGCCTCCCTCTCTCTTGAATGTGCCACCTCCATATGCTGGGGGTACAATACTATCCGAGGAAAGTCCATATCCTGGTGAAGTATTGCATTCCTAAAATCCTTGTCCAAATAGCCTGCTACCCCATGGACAAATGTACTCACCTGCATCCTCTGATCGGCTACCAATTCTGGGGGATACATCGATAGGCGAGTGAACTCAAGGGCATACTCTTCTACAGTCATTCTTCCTTGCATCAAATTCACAAACTCAGCTACCTTCAACTCCCTCATCTCCCAAGGGAAGAACCGGTTTAGAAATGCAACATGGAACTCTTCCCAAGTGACCAGACCTGCTCCTGCGACCCTGCTATCTTTCCACTGGCGAAACTAGATGTGCGCGACCCCTTTTACCTGATAAGAGGCCAACATGGCGCATTTGACCCAATTCACCCCCATGACTTGGGTGATCTTGACAATCTCATTCATGAAATCATGTGGGTCCTCATCCACTTTAGACCAAAGGAACTTCGGCGGGTTCATCCGCAAGAAATCTCTGACTCAAGTCACTGCTGCACTGCCATTTCGCGAAACATATGCAACGGCCTGCTGATTGACCTGAGCGTTCAAGGCCTGCACAAGCATTTGAATAGTAGCCCAGAACTCAGCATGGCCAGCTGGCTCAGGTACCTGGGGCTCCTGAACTGGCGGGGCTTGCAGATGCCCATGACCATTGCCATTCTCGTGGCCTTCACCATCTCCATTCCTCCTACCGTTCATTCTTTGAGGAGCCATGATTCTGCAATTGCGAATAACACGAATTAAGAGGATAGAAAGACTTTTCATCGCATGACATAGATCATGAAAGAAGGGAACATTTCCTAAATGTCATAGCCTCTTCGTCATAAGTGTGGCGCGCTTCACACCCATGAAAAAGACTCTACTTAACGCGGCTTTAAGACACCTTAGGACACATCAAATCTATGGCTCTGATACCAAGTTTTTCATGATCCAAATGGAGGCCCGGATAGAGACACAGGACAAGGAGCCCCGAGGGGCCCCAAGTCGACCCGTGGAATAAGCATGCATCTAACTCAATCAAGAACTGAATAACCATCATTACATCATAGCAGAAGTCTAACTTGAATATAACATCCGAATATAAAATCCGAAGTTGAATACATACATATGTATTAATAGCCTCTAAACATGATGAGTTGATGGGACAAGACCCCAACTAACTCAACAAGCTGAAAATAGAAATACATAAAGAAAAGATAGATAGTTTGGTCCTCAAAAGATGAGGACTCACTAATAAGTAGACGCTAACTCCGATAAGCTGTCTAAGAGTGGGGCTGAACCTGAGAGTCATATCCTGTATCATGAAACGATACAGCATAGGAAGTATGCGGTCAGTATGTGGAATGTATCGCGTATGCAAAATAAGTAAAATCGCTAAAGTAAGTAAAGATCCTTTTAAACACAATGCGATAATTAAACATAAACATTAGTAAATTGAGAGTAGGGCTTGCTAACATTATTTCTGAAATCATGATCATTTCATAACATGACAATACATGGCTTTATAACATCAAACTAACTCGAATAACTCAAAGCTGAAATATGACATTTATAGAAAAGTTGAACATTGAGTCAAACCTTACTTTTAGAATATTCATGAGTATATAATAATCATGAGTAATGAATATACATATCTGAATCATATAGAACAATGGGAGACTCATCACTTAACCGACATGCCACGATAGAGCTTACGTGGTCCCGACTATTACACTCAAGTGGGCAGAGCCGTCCAATACTTTGCCAGGGCTAAGGACGCTGCCATGATATCGATATCAAGTTGATGACCAATTTAGGAAAGGGGAACCTCACAAGGGAGGTCCCAAGTGATATAATAGTATCATCCTATGTTGGCGCATAGTTCTAGGGCATAGGGTGATCGACCCTCAGCCCGCTCGGTGCTAGAATCTTCTGCCAAAAAAATGCAATGCTCTACATCATATATAAAAAAGCTCAACATCGTCTATTGACGAATATCAGTAATCCAATACATCTCATATACGAAATCATGCATATGAGAAGCTTTAGTTCAAAACATATCACAAGATGAAAACATACTTGGGAGCCTTTGCTCCAGAACCATGTGGTAAGCTATGCATAGGAAAAGTTAACTCACAATATACCACAAGCTAGAATATAAAATTTGGGAGTCTTTGCTCCAAAACAATATGGTAAGCTTAGTTCGGGAAATATCATCATTTAAACTTAACATGTGGGCATTGCCCAAAGCTTTATCATACTTAGAAATACTCAATTCTCACCAAAAATATTATTATAAACATGGGTATCTTCAAATCATGCTTTTCATCGTAATATCTCATCATTATCACATATGCTTCACAAATCTCACTTTTCATTATCATATCATTATGGACTTCAACATTCATAAGGCTAGAAACATAATTTAATTGAAATCATTAGCAAAATTAGCCCATGCTTCACAATTCGATAATAAAATCATAATCAATTCATACCCATGTAAAGAAATTGAAGATTCGTGCATTTCGGTAAAAAACCCATAACTTGATCATAGGAAATTCTCATATTTAGGTATAAATTAGGCATGGATGTGGAAGGAAACACCCACTCATAACACTATATACTCGAAAGGGATTGATTCTACCACTTCTCTAATTTCCCAAGAAGGATTTGAATGAAAACCTTGAAGATTTTCCCCTCTTAAAACCCACTAAAATGAGCCTCAAATGATGTAATATAGGATTTAGGAACTTAGGAATTACGAAAAGGCCCTTACTAAACTCGCAGGAAATTACTGCTAGGTGGTCCTAACGGACGACCTGCCAACTCGTGGTCCAGGGCGATGACTCGTTCCCTCGCTCGTCAGGTGCACTGCCTGGCCTTGTCTTCTGGGCTCATAACGATTAACACCAAAACTCATTAGGGGTGACTATGAATCGTGGTCACCAGTCATGAAGTACACTGTTCTTCTTCCTTCTCTTTTCCTTCTCCCCACCCCACGGCTGACCTAACGACTCACGGGGTCTGACCACGAGTCATTGTCACGCCCATGGGGACCCCTTTTTTCCAACATCCCAAACTCCTCCCTGGTCTCCCCACGAGTCACCTGAAGACTCGTGGGCTATCCTCGCAAGTCATCTCAAGACTAGTCCAAAGTCTGAGACATCAACTTTACATTTTCCCCGTTTCGACTCCCGGGTCTGATCTTTGAGCTTCCCGGGTATAACAGGTTTCCTCTCTTTTCTCCTCTATTTTGTTTGTTAGCTACGACAGGGTAGCACTTGGCATGTGTGAACCAGTGTTTCACCGGTCTGGCACCGTGCCTGCCCTATTTTTTCTCTTTCTTATATTGCCTCCAGGTCTTCCTACAAAAATGAAAAACAACAAAAACATCACAATGCTCAAAATAGAAATGCTTGGGTTGCCTCCCAGGAAGCCTTATTTAACGTCATGGAACGACATATACCATATCAAGCTTCACAGTCCGAAGGGTCATCCTCTGATTCATCTTGATCATTAAAAGGCTCGTTCTGCTCCATTTCACCATGAATCACTTCCATAACCCTGCATTCATCTAGGGGCTTAATCGGTTAACATACATTGAAGGTAACCTCATCACCACCTACTCAGAATTTTAGCTCCCCAAGCTCCACATCAATCAAAGCTCTTCCCATTGCTAGTAATAGGTGCCCTAAGATAATTTGGCACCTCGATATCCATCTAACAATCCAGCACAACAAAATCAGATGGGAGTATGAATTTGTCCACCCTCACAAGGACATCAACTAGCACTCCAATGGGTCATTTAATCGACCTATCCGCCATCAACAGCCTCATGGATGTAGGTTTGGGATTCCCTAACCCGAGTTTCTTGAAGATCATTAGAGGCATTAAATTGTTACTAGCACCAAGGTCACAAAGAGCTTTATTGAACATGCACAAGCCAATTGTACAAGGAATGGTCAGTGCCTCTAGATAGTCATATTTTGCAGCAAGGTTGCTTGTCATTAAAGCATTATAATGATGGGTCAGCTCATCGGTGCCTGTATCCACAACTTTATTTTTTTTCAAGAGCTCGTTCATAAACTTTGCATACCCTGGCATTTGAATCAAAGCATCCAAAAGTGGTATATTGATGGATAATATATTGAACATCTCTATAAACTTGCAAAATTGATTATCATCCTTCTTCTTGGTCAGACGCTGTGGATATGGCGGGGGAACTGTTGTTTCTTGATCTTTGACATTGGGGGCCTTCTTGCTCTCATATAGATTCAAATCATTCAAGGGATTCAAATCAACATCTCCCTTATTCTTCCCTTCTTCATTATCGCAAACGCTTGGTTCTTTTTTCACCTCTTCTATTACATCATCATCAATTGCCCTTGGGGCCATAACAGGCTTTGTCTTCATACCATCATTCTTCAATATTTTACCACTCCTAGTCACTATTTCCATACAATGTCCATCTTTCTTCGGATTTGGGACATTGTCACTTTGGAGAGCACCCTTCATGGGGGGGTTCATTTGCGAAGACATATGGTTCGTTTGTGCTTCAAGGTGTTTGATTGATGCCGAGTGGGAGCTCACTATTTTGGTGAGGTTATATACCTCCCTTTTCAACTCTTTAACTCCACTTTTAGTAGATTATACCTTTTTCAACACCCGAGACAACGTGTCTTCAATATTTTAGTTACCCACATCACTCACTCCTGGCTGGCCTTGAGATGCTTCTGCTTTTGGAGGAGGCACATAGGGGTTAGCACTTCGATGATATCGATTACCCCATCGATCTTTTCTATCCCCCCCCATCCTAGATTATCATGATTTTTCCAACCTTGATTTTCCTACCTTGAGCGCCAAGGCCTTGTATTGGCAGGTTGATACCCAGGGTGATAACCTGCCAATTGGCCCGCCATGTATTGACACTCCTCTTCATATCTCGGGGGTGAAGTGTTATCATCAAATTGAGGATGGATTTGGGCACCTAGAACATTCACACTCTTTGCACCAACTCCTATCACATGTTTCGTCATCAACTTTACCTAGGTCATCATCCTAGAAAGAGTTTCATATCTAGCCTCATCCCTTTTTCTCATCTCAGCAGTCACAAGGTTGGGAACACCACCACTAGAAGATGCCTCAGCTTCTCTAGTATGCCCTGCTTAATTGGTCTTAGTCATTCTTTCAAGAAGTGTTTTGGCTATCCATAGGGCTGATCCATGATGGAACCCCCAGCCAAATTATTTTCCATAGACTTGTTGATCGAGTCCAATAAACGAGAGAAGCTCTGAAGTAAGACCCCATCGGGTTAGCCATGGTATGGGCAAATGGCTACTTTTTTCTTGAACCTCAACCATGCTCTATGGATTTATTTCCCCGATAGTTGTCAGATATTAGTGAGGTCATCCCTTATCTGCGACATCCCTGATGGAGGAAAGAACCTATCTAAAAATCTTTTGTCAGTTCACTCTAAGAGGTAATAAACCCGGGAGGAAATTCCTCCAGCCATGCGGTTTCTTCCCCTGTGAGTGAGAATGGGAAGAGTCTCAATCTAATTGACTCTTGATATTTGTGATGTTGAAGGGCTAACAAATCTCTAATAAGTTATGTAGATGCCTGTTTGCATCTTCACTGGGCATTCCTCCAAAAAGCACCTTCATTTGAAGTAGGTGCAGCATTCTACTTGTCACATGGAAAATTGCATTCCCTACCATAAGGGGTAGGCGAATTGCACCTGCTACATAGGACATCACGGGATCCTCATCCTCCTAGTCCATATACCCGTCCAACGAGCCTTCCCTTTCAAGTAAATGTTGGCTCATATGAAGATCAACCTAGAGGGAAAAAATCACCACAACAAAGTCAAACCAAGCATGATGCAAAATCAATTCAAAATAACAAACAACTAAAGGCTATCAAACTACAATTCCCCAATAATATCGCCATTTTTTATAACATCCAAATTCACTCCTCTTGACGAGAGAATATAAACGGTTGTTGAGAAATCAAATATACCCAATGGGTGTCGAGGTAAAATCCCAAAGGGAATGCGAGATGATCACACATGAGTTTTCTATTAAATTCAAATAATTCACATCAATGTTTAAAAAGCAATGTAGTAAAAATTGGGGAAATGAAATTTGTTGATTAAAAGAGGAATTCTATCACAAAAACAACGGTAAAGCACAGAAAACACCAAAGGAGAAACGACTAGGGGTGTGATATTAACACGGGCACCATTGAATTGGGATTGCTAAAAGCTCCTAGTATTACTCAATAGTATAATTAGTAGTATATAAGGTAGAATCCTAAGTTTCTCAACCAATTAGATGAATTAACCTCGGGTTTTTTCAAACCCCAAAGTTCTATTCTCAACAACCACATCAACTTGGTGAGAATTAACTATTTCTAGCTTAGATTCTCAATTGGTATGTGATAATAGGTCTTGGAAATATTTAGACCAACCCCACATGATCAACACCCAATTACCCATTAGTATATCCTCATCTATTCTTCAAATTCCTTTTTGAAGAAAAATTGAAGTAGGTAAATTCTACTCACATTTACAACTATGAGTATTAAGATTATTACTCAGAAGAAATACCAAAATTATACTAATAGAGTAAATCTTAGATCAAGCAGACAATACCCAATTCAAATAAACCCAAATCATTCGCACACCCTTAGCAAAAATTTAGCTACTCATGGAAGTAGAAAAAGATGTTGTATTCAACAAAAATTCAATATCTATTCACAACTTGGGTAAGAAAATTTTAGCAAGAGTTTGAGCTCCAATGGGGTTCCTACCTTGTAGAAGAAGAAGAAGAAGATTGTTTCTCTCTCTACCTCTCTCTACTTAAATACAATACTAATAAAATATTAAAAATCTAATATGGAATAAAGGAATGTTCAGCTCCTTTTTGAGATGTACAAAAATATGTTACAAATCTGCTTCTCTTTTTTCATTCTTGACGTTTTTACCCCTTTCTGGTGTGTGTCACTGGCGATTCACCGGCGGTTCACCGGTGCTGATCCGCGATCCGCCGGTCTCCATCCTTCCTCAGCAAATTAGGCAACAGCGATCTACCAGCGTTTCACTGGTGTTCTCTGGTGTAGAGCTAGTCCTCAACTCTATTTTCATTCTTTTTTCTCAATTTCATACTTTTCTCCATTCAAGTTAACTACCTGCAAAGATCAAGGAGAAAGGGAAAAAACCCATCTAAATACCCTAAAAACTAAGCAAAAACTCATGTTTAAAAGCCTAGTAATTACCAACTCATCAGTATGTGTGTCTCTCATGGATTCCTCACTTATGCATTCAAGATTACCTCTTTATTAACTCTAGCATAGAAGCTAAATGAACATCAATAAGCACACAAGTGAATGATCTATGACTCAATTCTAAGAAATAAAAAATTTGACAAAATTCCCTTAGGAGGGTCGTCATCCATCTATCATAGGAAGGGTAATTACTCTACGACAACAACAAAAAACTCCTAAAAAATTAAATATTACCCGGTTCAAAGGACTCCCCTTCGAAAAAAAACCGAGGCCATAAGAAAAACTGAAGGTTGGGTGAGGTATGCCAAGTTCACATAATTTTCAAACAAAGCTCAATAGAATAGTCACCCTTGACCAACAACATTTAGACTCTAAAATTAAACTAAAACAAACAAGGAAAAAGATTGAATAAAAACTAACACTCACAACTACTAAAGACAAATAGAGTATCCAACATCCCAAGGCATCACAAGTCATCAGCATCATACTAGCTATTACAAACCAAGACCTAACATATCATAGAGCTACTACTATAGGGAATGACACTACGTTACGGCCTACTACATATGTAGAAATCAAAGGACAAAGAGAAATATTTCCTCCACCCCACACTTAAATAGTGCACTTTCCTCAGTGCACACACAAGCATATCAAAAAGTAGGGTAAAAGGAACATCCGACCACTAAGCATCGTGATCAGGACTGAAATCTTTATCCTCATCCTCATCATGATTGCCACAAACCTGCATGGCGCCCGTAGTAGCATCCTCCTCCTCATCATCATTATCCAAATCATCGACACCGTTAGTTATAAGTGTGGCCTCAACATCATCAAGCGGCTCCCTAAAGGCAGGTCCCACTCTACACATCTGCATAACACTCTACGTGAGTGGGTATCTATCCTCTAGGGCTGTCATCTCCTCAGTTGTGGTGGGTCGAGCTCCTATCCTTAATTACAAGTCAAGAATGCAAAATATACGACCTTGCTAGCTTTCATCACGAGCCTGACGATCATCTATAGTGAGGCTTTGAGTTGTGGAAGTGATGGTCTCCTTCATCTTTGTAACATCAACTATCTTCCCAGCCAGGTTCCTTGTTAGAGGGAGGTGAAGATCTACCTCTTCCTCCTCAATGCCTGCCTCTCGCAGATATTGGGTCAAGAGACTACCATAAAATTATTTCCACCTGCATTTGTTCTGTAATATTAACCCAGAGGACAACACCAAATTTAATTGATATCCCCTTCTTAAGCATGTACACCAGCACAACCTGCTCTCTAGTGATTTCTATCATGTAAGTCCCTGGGAGTAACATGGCACAAGCTATCTTCACCCAAACTTTTGCCTCCTTGTTTAAGTAGGAGAACACAAGTATGGAGTGAGTGCCCTTATGGTCCTTTGCCCATCAGGAAAATGAGTGCTCACCATATAGAGTGCGACGAATGTCATGATAACGATGCCTTTCAAGCAAGATAAAGTACTTTGTAGGGTTTACAACAGTTGTGCCAAGGAAAGCATTGAACCTCCTTTAAGTAAACCACACCACCTGACCCCTTATCTTCACTTTGGTGCTTTCTCCAAATAAAGTGTCTCAGTTTGCGTAGAACTCCCTCACTAAGGTGAGGTTGCACTCCTCTTGCTCAACACAGATATAACCAACTCCCAACTCACAGAGCTTATCCCTAATAACGAGGAACTCAAGTGTCAGGTGGCCCTCATCGATCTTGTTTTTAGGAGCATACTTATCCTCCTTCTGTGTGTTGAACTAGGCAAGCACATAAGGCTCTACAACCTGTGCTCCAAATTGTCTAGCATTGCCAGCCTTGGCTACTGATGAACTAGCACCCTTTGTACCTTTCTGGAGCCTCTTTAGACCTTTTGCTACTACCTCAATCTCCATTCCTTTGCTTTCTTTTGGTGCCATGATACCTGTCATGAAAAATTTAAGAACTACACAAGATTAGTTCGTTAATAACAAGGCGAGCTAATTAAGTGTTAAAGGTGCAAAATTTATCCCACACTTAATTTGTTAGCATAATGGTGAGACTTTGTCAAATGGGTTACTCAAGACTTCCCCCATCATTATCAAATCTCACAACAACAATTCACCAACTCTAATTACAATCAAATTCATGACTTGTTCAATTCTCCCCTCATATTTAGCTTTGCAAAAATACCTCAATTGGCCATCCCTCTCACTTTTCCTTCTTCAATTCTTAATTCAAGTAATTCAAACATGGAAGTAGCATTATTCAATTCATTCAACAACCCATCAAAAAATTTACTACCATCTATCTTAAATTAATCATGAATTTCAGCAACTTAAGACTTATTCACCTTCAAAAATTCAATACCCATGTACTTTCTCTCTCTACCATTAATGCATCTACCCACCAAATTCATGAATTCAAATCACCATCCTCATTCATCCCATAACTTCAAATAATGATATTCAACCAAATATAAGTTAACCCAACAGGGATACACGTCATCATGAAAGAATTGAAGACATTAAATCTCATGAAAACCCACAATATGAAATTTAAGATTTTCAACAACAATGGTGCTTTGGGTCTGTAATCTTTGGGAAGAAGGGTGTGGGAGCATGATTTCAACATTACCTAAATAATAGAGAACAAAGATACTTACTTGAATTAAGAAGAGGAGCATCACCAAACCTTGGAGAAGACAACAATTGAAGGAAAAAGGGAAGGAGAAGCTATGGGTTTAAGAGGGGGAGGAGAGAGCATTTTTGCTTTTTGTTTTTTTTCCAACATTGTGATGGAAAAAGATAAGTGGGAATTTAAATAGAGGTGTGGGGCCTGGGTTTTTTGTAGTTTTAAGGTTTTTGGGTCAATATTGATCCATTTTGACAAAAAATATTTTCAGCCAAGAAGCAACTGGGTGCTGCCCCTCTGTCTCACTACAGACTTAGAAAAAATATTTCTTCGGGGACTGGGGTTGGCGTGGCGCGTCACCCATAGCACCAGCCAGCCTGATTTTCTTTTCTTCTAATGTTTAACACCTGGCGCCCCACGCTAGGTATCTTACCCCAGACTTACACTTTTTCAGCTTATTTTCCCAGCTTTTGTTGCCTCTAAATCCTTGTTCATCTCTAAAAAATAAAGATAAATGGAAGTATGTTAGAAAAGATGGGCTTCCTCCCATGCAGCGCCTGATTTAACGTCTCGGCATGACTATGGTCTCTTTCACTCCTTCATTTGAGTGAAATGGTGAGAAAACTGACAATTCACAACACTTTCATATAGCCCACGCTACTCAACTAACTGAATACTTTCTCCAAGTTCTACTGTTGACTTAACTGTGAATTTATTATAGTTAGGAGGCATCCTTTCAGATCTAAACACCTCAAAAATAACCTCTTGACCATCCACCTTCACATACATCCTACTCATCTTTACCTGTATGACGACATCATCGGTGGCTAAAAACCCTCTCCCCAAAATAAGGGAAATTGTTGCATCAGCTTCATAATCTAGGATTATGAAGTTCATTGGAAGAATGAAAGGTCCCACCTTTATCAAGACGTCCTCTATTATTCCAATAGGGTAGGCCAGAGATCAGTCTACCAGCGGCAAAGTCACTTTGGTAGGACGAGGTTCACCGAAACCCAAAGTTTTGAATAGGGAAGTAGGCATCAAATTGATTCTAGCACCCAAATCACATAAGTCTGAACCAACTTCCTTATCTCCAATCACCACTAGAAGGGTGAAGCTCCCGGGGTCCTTTAGCTTTTTAGGAATTTTATTCTGAACCCTAGAACTGCACTGTTTCGTAAGTGCCACAATTTCAAACTCTGTTAACAACCTCTTGTTGGCCACAATGTTCTTCAGGTACTTAGAATATTAAGGAACTCCCTGCAAAAGCTCCACCAAAGGAATGTTAACATGCAAGTGAAGAAACTTCTTGCAAGTTGTATCTTCTTTCTGCTTTTGAAACTTCTGCGAGAATGGGGGCGGTGGTGTAGCAACTACAACTTTTGACTGTGAGTTGCTTGACTCTCCGTCCTCAATCTTGCACTTCTCAACCTACTCATCATCAACCTTCGTTTCTCTAGGGATCACCTCACCCAGATCCTTACACTGTGCAAAGAGATTGCACTCACATTTTCCTTGGGATTCTTTTCAGTGTTACTCAGAAGGGCCCCTTTTGGTCTTTTTGTTTGCTGCAGGGCCAATTTCCCCATCTACATCTCAAGATCATGGATGGATATTTGTATCTCATTCACTAATTCAGTCTATCGTACCATCCATTTCATCATCGTCTTTTCAATAGAACTGCTCAAATGCTGGCCTTGAGGCCTTCTATAAGTATTCTGGGGCCTTTATAAGTTCTGGTTTCCTCCCCATGAGGTATTTTCTGCATTCCAGTACCCCTGATTATAGCCATTACCTGCAAAACCGCAACCATAATTCTGTAGTCCCACAAAAAATTCAATTTCAGGGTTATGTTGACAACCTGAAAATGCATGACATTTTCCACATGCTTCACATGATGGTGGTGGAGTTTGCACCTAATGTACCTACAGTACTTCGCTTCATGCTGGTGTGGTCAAAATTTTGCTAATCACATTCACCAGTTGGCTAATGTCTGCTCTTATTTCTGCAACACCGTCTAACTCAAGCTTCCCTGGCACTTCAGATGCTGCAAATCCTCTGCCTTAATCTTGATAATCCCGACTTCCTGCTGACATGAGGTTCAAGTGAGCCTCCATTTCATCATAGCTTTTGGACAAAATTTGTCCCTACGCGGTAGCATCAACAAAGATCTTTGACTCGGGCTTCAGGCCCTCTATAAAGTTGTGCCCAATTATCTCCTTTGGCTGCATATTGATGTCGCCAAAATTACACCTCGCAATTGAGATATAAGCGGTTGATTGTCAAATATAGAATCCAACAAAGGTTGAGGTCGATCTCGTAGGGAATATGGAAAGAACTTAAGTTAAAGAGAATAGCTGTTATTATTGAGTTACTTATTTCTGAAAGGGGAAACAAATAGAATAATAAACAAAAGTAAAAATACTAAATGCATAGATCAAATTCAGTTTGTTTTCAATTAACGAATTGACTAGGATTGTGGTCCCCAAGACTTCATAACCACAAGGCTTATACACTAGTGATCTATTCCGGTGTCTAACATGCAATAACGGTAAGTTAAGTTTACCTAAATGGTTGGTCCCCTATCTAGATGATTATCACCATGCAACTTGGTCCGTATATGGGTGTACATTAGTTGACCCTTACCTTAATATCGGATTAGCTATCCCCGGATAAGTTCAAGCTATTAGATGAGGGTTGATAGCCTCAAATCTCCGTTGTTAATCCCTTTTCCCATTCATTACATCCTTGGTCTGGTAAATAAGAATAAGGCAAGTTCGAACGTTTGCAACCGTCAAGAATCAATCAAAACGAAGGAAGAAACAATACATACATTAAACCTCGTTCAAGAATCACTAAGTCTTTTACCTATGTGCGTTAATTCATCTTGATTCCCACAACCCTAGTTATGGGTTTAACTACTCATGCTTGTATGATGACAATCATAAAATATTAAATAAATAATAATTGCAACTTACGAATTATCGTAGAAGAAAAACCAAGTAGGTTGAATAAAACTCCAAAGTTGATGAATAAATTCCAATGTTGCTTTTGATCCTCAAATTCAAGAACAAAAATTGTAAACCTTGTTTCTTGACTCAAGAACAATCGTACAACACCAAAATCCTACTTGAAAACTGATTATAATCGGCTTCTTTTGAAAATAAACCTAAACTGTGTTTTTATAGTTCCAAGAAAACCTTTTCCTAACTAAAATAGGAAACCAGGTCGGCAGTGGCCACGGGCTTGGCGACAAATCGTTGGGACCTCTAACGAGTCGTGCCTTGCTTAAAATAGTCATCCTTAGCATCGTACCCAGTTGTGGCATCAGGTCACCTCACGACTCGTCCTTCCCGAGCACAAATCGTTAGGTCCCTTATGGTATAACTCTTCCAAAATTCCAGTTCACCATATGGTTGGTTCCAGTGATCAGCCAACGAGTCGTTTAGTCAACTAACGACTCATTGAGTCTTTTGTCAACTCCACTGGCTACTTTGGCAATATTTTCACTCCTAGTCTTCACAGCTGGCTTCACGACTCGTTACCAGGTGTAACGAGTCCTTCCCTCAACCCGTCAGGTACACTGTCTCAGCATCCTCAAACTTCATCTTTTTCCCATGGCTTCAGCAATGAGTCGTGCCTCCTGCCATTGACTCGTGAAGTGCCTGGCAGTCACCCTTTCAGTTATTTTCAGCATTAATTTTCCCAGTTCACTTCTGAACATGTTTTCCTGCAACATTAAGCACAAAACATATCATACCTATATAAACATACCCAGAATGTGCATAATTTCTTGGTTTTAAGCGTTGAAAGTTCCATAAAATCATGGCACATCAACACCCCCAACTTAGAACTTTTGCATGTCCTCAAGCAAAAACAAAATAAAATAAAATAAAATAAACTACTTTGATGCTTCAATCAAAAGAACTCTAGGAATAACAACAGTCACATTCATTCATCAAATCAAAATTTTCTAACCCCTCCTTCATTGTATCAACTCAAATCACAATGCATATGCAAAATTTCCAACCATAACACAAAGGAATCAAAACATGAAAAAACACTGTAACTTGTAACCACGCAAATAAATTTATAACATAGGCCTAAACAATTTGCAGATGATTTTTTTGACCAAATGCTCTTACCTCAAATAAGTCCCATACTCACACATGTGTATATGATTAACTAGATATATTTCTCCTGGTACTAGGTAAGATTCACTCACTCTCACAAATAAATTCAAACTATGTGCATACAATACCATAGGCTTGCCTTTACTTTCAATACCTCGATTTTCGGACAAGTAACCAGGATCACTAAAGGACTTTCTAGGCTTTTAACGTAGGCTCGGGCTCGGGTATGGTACATATGGAATTAGTAGCTCAACCCTCCTTGGCACTACACACCACTTGGTTCCACTTTTTGCTTTTTTTTCGTATTTTCTCCCTTTTCCCTTTAACTGCTTCCTCTTTTCTTTGCTTTTGCAACTACGGATGCGGTTTCTCTTTATTAAAACACTCATTGATGTCACATTTTTCTTTCCTTTTTTGTTCTTGCTTTTTGACAATAATTTTTATTTCTTTCTTTTCTTTTCATTATGCATACTGCACCCGCTCTTTCTTCTTTTTTTATTACCCGATTTTCATTCTGCCTAACTGTTCTTAATCATCCCTATAGTAGCCACCCTCAACTTAGGCAATTTGCCTGAATTGAGGTTCACAATGTCCAATGAGGGACCAGAGCCCAAACAAGTTCATTCTTAATAAAAGAAGGAAGGTAAACTAGTATTAACAAAAAGAAAGGTCAATTTAAGCTCAAACATTTGGATCATGGGATTTTTATTCTCTTTTGGTAGGTCTTTTAAAGCAAAAGTGGGCTCATAAATCAAAAACGGCCTATGATCCTTTCCTAGTTTCCTATCCTCTATCTCGGTACGACTGATCAGGCAAGTTCTAGATTGACACACACAACCGAATTTATCTATTAAACCTCACTCACACATAGCACATGTCAACATCATCACTTCTACTAATTGCTAGTTCAGGTACAGCCGCACAACGGTAAACATGTTCACAGTTTCAATGCCATGCAAAGATTCACAAAGGTCATACTCGTCAACTTTCACATACACATATAAAAAAATTCTGAGGGGTATCAAATTATCAATCAACAAAAAATCAACAATTTAAGCTCTTGACTACCTTCAGTTCTCCTAACTTTCTTCCGAATGACAAAAAAACACAAAAAACATAAAATAAAATCCTAAATGTGTTGGTTCTACTAGATGTGGAACACCTGATGGAAAAGATATCTGGCAAGAAAAACCCTTGGGTTATGTTCAGCAAAAACAATGCACAGGTATCCCTCCCTACCCTCATCAAGAAAAGCATGCATCGTACTCGACACTTATATATATCAGAAAAAACTAAGGAAATAGGGAACATACCTGTGCGACCTAGGTGTCAGCTACCTAGATGGTAGAGGGTGTAGATACGCCTCCAATGTTATCTCCAACTTCACCAGATTGACCCGGTGCATTTTAACATCCAATAGAGCTCGTTCCTTCTCCACGAGCTCTCGCTGCCTCAGTCTCGGCTCTCTGTCGAGCGTCCTCTCTTGATTCATGCAGCACTCTCTCCATCTCATTCCGCTCTCATTTTTGCTGACGGAGCAGAGAAGCGTCATCTTCAAAACTGGCCCTCTCACAAGGCCTCTTTCCCTTATCATTTGCCATCGGCTCCTCCGTGATAAAGTCAAAAATCTGTGGTAATTCTTCTTCAAACTCGTCTTCTATCACAAGAAGTACCAGTGGAGGTACTGCTGCTACTTGTAGTGTGGCCAAGTCCCGCACCTCGGATCTGAGTGCTCCAAACTCTGAGTACCATCTTAACAACTCAGGCGCCTGTAACTGTGCAAGACGCTCATCCATTCTCTTCTCAAAAGCGTCCAATCGTCGATGCAGCAAACTGGACAATGTCTCCAACTCCTTTAACACCCACGACTTTACCTGCTCTATCAACACTTTAACCTGTAGAGCCGTGTGTGCCTGCTGCTATTCGGCCTTAGCTAGCCGCCTTTCCATATCAACTAAGAACTCCTGTGAAACCGTAACTAGGCCAGCTGCAGTGGCTCGTGGAGGTGCAACTGGTGGTCTGGGTGCTGCTGTGGTACATGATGACTTGAGAACATTAGCAGGTGTGGAGGTATTTGTTGCATCTGTAGCCTCAGGCTGGCTATCTGTCTCTCTGCCCACAATAGGCTCAACCGCTAACTTAGCGAACTGTGTTGCATCAATCTGCATCCCGCTGCCAAATGCCTCTGCTAATATGGTTGCTCCAACGGATGCAGCTGCCTGAGTCCTTACCCTCGATACTGATTTTTTGTCATCTCGAATCAACCCGATATTAGTTATCTTATGGACCACTACTCTCTGGTCAAGTGATGGCAACTCTAGCACCTTTGACTCCCGACAGAGTCTATCAATCAGGTAGGTGAAGGGGATTGTAGTACCATCATTTATCGCCCGCTCTCTAATCTCCTCAGCAATGTACTGCGGGAAATTGATGGCATATCCCTCCATTATACTTGCTACCAAACCTCCCTTGTCAGGTGAGAGGATATTATCATTGCTGGTTGGTACCAGCCTGCATCGTACCAGTGACCACCAAAATTTTACCTGAAAGTTCAGTGCGGCCTTCTTTATCTGAGACTTTGTTCCATGCAGCCATTCAACTAGCGGACCTCTCGTAGAAATGATCCGAGACAACCAAGTTTATTGCTGGATGCGCTCCTGGCTATTAAACTTTTTTTTTCTGACTTTCTTCAGCTCATATAGCCTATGGTCGAACTCTGTCGTGTTCATCGGAGCATGACACTCTGGCCCATACAGCTTTCTGGAAATTGTCCACTCAAATATATCTATAGGAGTCTTACGCACCAGCACCTGATTTAAGGTAGGCCTCTTTTTCCAATCCTGGCCCCCTAATGCCAACCGTTGCAGTGTGGCCACATAAGTTGCATAGAACTCTCTAACTAAGCATGGGATTTAACTACTTGATGGCTCGGTCAACCAACCGACCTGTACTTATCGAACACTGCTTGTAGATCTTGAAGGTATTGCATCCCTGTAGTGATTATCCTCGGCTCCTCCTATATGCTATTCTTCAGATTTCCTTTCTCATTAGGAGCAATATCTCTTTTATATATGGCCCGCATGCCATGAACACACCATCTACGCACATTTCTTGGTTGCTCATTTGATGTGTCTGAGGTCTCAGTCAACTCATTATCAGAGTCCCCTCGTTGAGCATCTGATTCGTCAACTCTCTCTGTGTTTAGCCCAGCTGTGGGAGCCTCGGGAGTAAGTGCAGTAGCAGCCCTGGCATTTTGATCAGTGCGGCTGGGTGGATCCCTTACCAGTGGAGTGGGAGCATCAACCAGGGATGTCAGATTTGAAGTTTGTTGAGCCCTAGTCTTGGTGGATCTCCTCACTAACTGCTCCTCTGATATGTCATATTCTTCCTCAGAGCCACTTGACTCTTCAGAGGAGGACAGATCATCATGCAGTCTATGGTATGAAGGTTGATTGCGCTCAGGTGCTTGTTTATTTTTTGGGCCCTTCTTCATTATACCTCTTGGAGCCATTGTACATGTGGAAACATTGTTAGTATGCAAGATGAGATGAAACAAAAAAAAATTGAGCTGGTGCTCAGTGGTCCTAACGAGTGACTAAACGAGTCGTTGCCACTGGCAATGACTCTTGAGGTCGCTTGTTGTCACAAACTGGACTTCCTTCAAGTTGGGTCAGTGTACTTGACGACTGATTCCAACGAGTCGTTAGGTCAGTCGTTAGGTACACTTCCTCATTGGTTTAATTTTTCCACTCAGACGAGCTACACAACGACTCATTTGGTGATCCAACGACTCGTGATATAGCTCGTGCTCAAGAGTTTCAACTCACCCATACGTTCATCTTCATCTTCTTCCTATTGTTCAACTCTATAAACACAGACGTCGCATTCTAAAACCAACCCAAGTGTATATACAATCGAAATCCATTTGTTTAAACCTTCCAAGGGTTCATTGACATCAAGAGACACAAATTTAATACAATCACACCATTACTCGAAATACATGGGTCCTCAAAATTCTTGTTTAAATGAAAAGATATTCAAAATTTAATGGGAAATATTACTACCAAAATTCTTGATCAAAGATGGAGTGCAATCGTGTGTGCGTTGAATGATTTGAGTTGTAGTGTCGAAGATTTTTCGATAGGTTTGAGTAGAAGGAGAAGAGGAGGGAAGTTTGAAGTTGTTGGGTTTAAGTTTAGTGGTGTGAATTTGGAAAACTAAAAGGATCGGGTTTATATGACTCAACATAAAATTTACCCCAATTCCAGTACTGGGTCGGGCCGGATATGTTCATTATAACTTATAACGCCCAGTGTGACAATTCATTAAGTGCTTAAAAGAATCGTTGCGCTCTTTCACGTCGTGACTGGAGTTTAGTAAACTTACCTGGGACCTACGAGTCAAGCAACGACTTGTGGTGTCACCCAACGAGTCGTGGCCTGAGTTGTGGTCCTTGGACTTGTGTAGCTTCAAGACGAGTCACTTAACGAATTGTTTTGTCTCCCAACTATTTGTTGAGTGATCCCTTATCACCCTTTTCCTTTTAATTTTGACTGTTATCCAGTTTACATGACGGGGGACCTCACGATTCGTTTCCTGAAGAAATGAATCGTTAAGTCACTCATTGCTCCCCTATTTTCTGCAGTTCTCTTCACGATTTGACTGAACGAGTCATCAAGTCAGACAACGACTCGTTCTGTGACATTTTGCACCAGAACTGAAGTCCTAGTTGTTGGTTCCAACATCAAATTTTCCATCTTAATCACTTGAACCCACCAACAAACGTAAACACTGTATATTTCTTACATTTACAACTTAGGTTGCCTCACAAGAAACGCTTGATTTAACGTTGCGGCATGACGTGGGTGTTTTGGCTACTCAGACTTCATCAAAACATCTCCATGGGTTGCCACCCATGCAATGCCTTATTTATCATCGTGGCACGATGCAAGTCTCTTGAGTACTCAAAATTCGTCAAGTAATTCGTCTCCATCCTCTAGTGCTGAGACTTTGATGAATTCCTTTGTCTGTTTCATGGTTCGGTCAATGTTGAAGGTAACCTCTTCTTTGTTCAATCTAAATTTTAACTGGCCTGCCTCCACATCTACTAGGACCCTACATGTTGCCACCTTAACAAGAATATCAAATAAAATCCCCACCAGCTTTTTAATAGTTCTATCACTCATCAGTAGCCGCATAGTAGTTGGTGCATTACTTGGAGCTGTTTGCACATCTGAATCCCCAAGCAAGGTTGGGTTTTCAAAATCTACTACACCATTATCATTCATCAATACGAGTTTCTCTGACTCCTTAATTACAACTGGCATAAGAGGATAAACTATGGCCTTCCCGCTCATAGAAGTGACCGCCATGCAATGACTGTCATTTTTCAGATTTCGCACTGTGTTGCTGTCACGCCCCGCCTTGGGGGGTATGACTGGCACCTGGTGCCCTATTAAGACCTGAACTGCTAGACTACTGAGCCTACGCACTTCTGGTGCCTAGCTGGCTCTAACTTTGATACAAGAAAACGACTGGCTATATAACGACTGTAAATACAGCCTCCGGCTGACTAGGCCTATAGCCACATGTACTATAACATTAGCTAACTAGAATATCTTTAATATAAGGGAAACTATGCGGGCCGACAAGGCCACCATGCGGACTAGTTATTTCTGAATCAATATAACAAATGCTAAACAGCTACGTGACCGACAAGGTCACCACTACTAATTGAATAAGGCCTTACACGACCAATATAAACAACTAAATATACGCATGGCCCACACGACCAGCACAACTAACCACAGGGAAATATATACAGTCTACAAGCCTCTAAGAATACTGATAAGATGGTCGGGACAGGGCCCCGACCTACCCGTACTATACAACAAAAGAAAAATGATTTAAACCTCTAAATATCAAGCTCCGGAGGACAGGAGCTGATGACTCTGTGCTGGCTAGGATCACGAGGGATCGGCTCCTCGTCTATAGGTACCTACAGGAAAGTAATGCAGCGCCCCAAATGGGCGTCAGTACCACTGGTATCGAGTATGCAAAGCAAACTGAACATAACTGAATATAAGCAACATAACTAGAAATTCTGAACAGTATGAAGTATCTAAAACTGTCTGGACTGATGGAATCTGAAACAAGCTTATCTGTACTGAAAGTAAGGTAGGTGCATACCTGTCGTCATGGCGATCTACTGTCTATCAGCTATTAGATGTCAAGTATATACATATATATAACAAACAAGGACCTATACCAGCCCCATAAGCCGGAAGGCGCCAACCAACACACAATCTATATACCCCTACCCGAGTCAAAACCATAAAAAAGTAAATCACTCAACTCATCTACTAACTACAAGAACCTCTACCGGCCCCATGGGTCTCCATCTCGGACTATGACCTCTGATATAAGTAACTATGTCTTAGCCCGAAGGACTCCTGTACTCAACTCTGTACTCTGTACTCTGTACTCTATGCTCTGTAATGCTTCGCTGATCAGCCTCATATGGGGAATGGTACATCCAATCTATGTCCTACTGCGGATGACATACCACTCCTTGGAGTGGCGTATCCCCACCCTCACGGTGCGTCGACACAGTTACCAACCCAGGGGCGGCGAGGACGCTCAAAGGATTCCCTCATAACACAAACAAGTCTCAACAAACAATAATCACGTATAACAAGCATGTTTGATCTGAAAATACTATTTGTATTTTTATTTCTTATTCTAAACTCTTTTCTGCTTTAAACTGATTCTCATACTGATCTGTACTGTATCTGAGATATCATCTGACTGTCTGATATTGCTTTACTAACT
>JACEIK010005580.1:0-26997 GCA_018107945.1 Datura stramonium
GGATAGCAAATAGTTCCTTAGAAAAAATATAAATAAAGAGATACTAAATAAAATAAGAATAAAAATAAATAGATTAATAAACTAGTATTTTCTCTTTGAAAGAAAACCAAAAAATTGAAAAATAAGGATCAACCCCATAATAACTAAAAGGTCTTAGGAATCTTTCGATGAGAAAGAAATAGTCTATGTCGGGAATCATCTTCTCAGCCTAGCTAGAGAAACTGAGGCAGCAATATTCGCTTGAAGTAAAATGTCACTTGGTTGAACAAGCCCTCTTTACTTGAAGCTCCCTTCCGTGTCGATGAGGGACTATTCCCACTATGTGCTAACTAGAAAGAAAGGTGTTAGTCCCTCAGAGAGTGCCGACTTGGCTGGTTACCAGCTAAAAGGGGTAGCCATGGTCTAGTATGAGCAGTGGAAAGAGGGGAGGCTAGCGGAAGCAGGACCGGTGGAATAGGAGGAGTTCACTACAGCCTTCCTGGACATATTTTTCCCTCGAGATCTTAGGGAGGCAAGGTAGCGGAGTTCATGAACCTGAGACATGGAAATAGGACCGCAGAAGATATGCTCTGGAATTCACCAGGTTGTCCAGATACGCCCCAGAGATGGTGGCCGAGACAAGGGCTCGCATGCTAAAATTTGTAAATGGGATGTCAAACCTGGTCCTCAAAGAGTGCAGGGCAGCAATGTTGATCAAGGATATCGACCTCTCCAGTCTGATTGTCTATGCCTAGCAGATTGAGGCCGAAAAACTGAGGTACATGGAGAGAAAGAACAAGCAGGAAAGGACTAGCCAATCAGACTATGGACACCAGAGATCTGGCGGTAGCAGCCGCCCACAGCAGCAGCAGTAGCAGAGGGCCCCAACACCCAGCTTAGCCAGCGCCCCTACCTTTTGGTCCTGCCGGGATAGGAGGGTAGAGCATCTAGCTCTCAGTCTCAGAGTTACAGTGCTAGGAACAAGTATCCAACTTGCCCCAAGTGCAGCAAGAACCACTCAGGAGAGTGTCTTCATGGTCGAGAGGGTTGTTTTGGTTGTGGACAACATGGGCATCAGCTTAAGGAATGTTCGTCAGTAAGATGGGGGAGATGGAAATCCACTACCTCAGCAGCTCCAGTAGGTCGACCAACTCAGACTGCTAACACATCAGGTACAGAGGGAGGTCAATGCCAAAATTATTTTTATGCATTATCATCTCGTCAGGATCAGGAGAACTCACCGGATGTGGTCACGGATATGTTCTGTCTTTTCCATCTAGATGTATATTCCCTACTTGATCTAGGGGCCACATTATCATTCGTGACTCCCTACATAGTAGTTCAGTTTGATATTAGTCTAGAAGTCCTCTCAAAACCATTTTCAGTCTCCACCCAAGTTAGCGAGTCAGTTAGAGCCAGCCGAGTGTATAGAAATTGTCCAATCTTAGTCTGTAATAAATTCATTCCAACTGACCTTGTAGTGTTCGACATGGTCAACTTCGACCTCATTCTTGGCATGAATTGGTTACACTCCGGTTATGCCTCAGTCGATTGCAAAACTAGGGTCGTCAGGTTTCAGTTCCCTAATGAGCTAGCTCTAGAATGGTCGGGCAGTAGATCACCACTGAAGGGTAAGTTTATTTCCTACCTTAAGGCCAGGAAGTTTATTTGTAAGGGATGTATTTACCATCTAGTTCGAGTCAAGGATTCCAACTCTGAGACCCCAACTATCCAGTCAGTCCCTGTTGTCAGCGAATTTCTGGATGTGTTCCCCGAAGATCTTCCTAGAGTTCCTCCTGAACGGGAAATTGACTTCCCCATAGACATTATTCCAGATACTTAACCCATATCCATCCCTCCTTATAGAATGTCTTCGGCTGAACTAAAGGAGTTGAAGGAGCAGCTACAAGATCTTCTTGATAAGGGTTTTATCAGACCCAGCATCTCTCCCTAGGGTGCTCCAGTGCTATTCGTGCGAAAGAAAGATGGTACCCTCAGAATGTGCATTGATTACCATTAGTTGAACAAGTTCATAATCAAGAATAGGTATCCCCTGCCTAGAATTGATTACCTGTTCGACCAACTTCAGGGGGCCAGCTGTTTCTCCAAAATAGATCTTAGGTCGGGGTATCACCAGCTAAGAGTCAGAGAGTGTGAAATATCAAAAACAGCTTTCAAGACTCAGTATGGTCACTTCGAGTTTGTGGTTATGTCCTTCGGACTAACAAATGCCCCTGCAGCCTTTATGGACTTGATGAACAGAGTCTTCAAGCAATATCTGAATATGTTCACCATTGTATTTATCGACGACATTCTGATATACTCCAGAAATGAGGAAGAACATGTTAATCATCTTAGGATAGTGCTTTAGACACTCAGAGACTGTCGGTTGTTCACCAAGTTTAGCAAGTGCGAATTCTGGTTGAAGTTTGTGACTTTCTTGGGTCATATGGTCTCGAGTGAGGGTATTCAGGTTGATCCTCAAAAGATAGAAGCTATGAAAGACTTGCCAGACCTACCACACCAACCAAAATCAAAAGTTTCTTGGGTTTGTCTAGTTATTACCGATGCTTTGTTCTGATGTAGCGGAGCAAAGTGATAGCCTACGCCGCCAAACAGCTCAAAGTTCATGAGAAGAATTATCCAACTCATGACTTGGAGTTGGCGGTTGTGGTGTTTGCGCTAAAAATATGGATACATTACCTTTACGGAGCTCACGTGGATGTTTTCACTGATCATAAGAGCCTCCAGTATGTATTCAGTCAGAAGGAATTAAATCTTCATCAGAGAAGGTGGTTAGAGCTCCTGAAGGATTATGACATGAGCGTGCTATAAAACTCGGGCAAAGCCAATATGGTGGTTGATGCCCTAAGTAGAGTGTCTATGAGTAGCGTGGCTCAGATTGAAGAAGGTAAAAAGAAGTTGGCAAAGGATATTCATAGACTAGCTCGGTTAGGGGTACAGTTGGTTGACTCAGCTGAGGGTGGATGGTGATGCAAAGCAGGTCAGATTCCTCTTTGGTGGTTGAAGTTAAGTCCAAGCAAGATGAAGATCCCATTTTACTTAAACTTAAGGAAGCGGTTCTCAAGAAAGAGGTTAAGGCTTTCTCCAAAGGGGGAGATGGTGTGCTCCGTTACCAGGATAAATTGTGTGTACCGGATGTCGGTGACTTGAGATAGAAGATATCGGCTGTAGCACATAGCTCGATATATTCCATTCACCCTGGTGCTACTAAGATGTACCGTGATTTGCGGGATATTTACTGGTGGAACGGCATGAAGAGAGACGTCACCCAATTCATAGCTAAGTGCCCAAAGTGCCAACAAGTCAAGGTAGAGCACCAAAGACCAGGAGGTATGACCCAGGATATCAACATACCCACGTGGAAGTGGGAAGAAGTAAATATGGACTTTATTATGGGTCTACCTTAAACTCGTCGGCAACACGATTCTATTTGGGTGGTAGTAGACCGGATGACTAAGTCAGCACATTTCCTCCTAGTTAAAACTACAGATTCAGCTAAGGACTATGCTAGGCTTTATATCCAAGAGTTGGTTAGACTTCATGGGATGCCATTATCCATTATTTCATACAGAGGTACCTAGTTCACCTTGCATTTCTGGAAGTCTTTCCAGAAGGGACTTGGAACCTAGGTCAAGCTCAACACAGCTTTGCACCTGCAGATAGATGGGCAAGCTAAGTGGACTATTCATACCCTAGAAGATATGTTGAGAGCGTGTGCGATTGATTTCAAGTGTAGTTGGGATGACACTTGCCTCTTATCGAATTTGCGTACAACAATAGTTATCACTCCAGCATCCAGATAGCCCCTTTTGAGGCATTGTATGGTAGAAGGTGCAGGTCTCCTATTGGATTGTTTGAGGTTGGTGAAGCTACTATAATTAGGCCAAACTCGGTTCATGAAGCCATGCAGAAGGTACAGCTCATCAGAGAAAGATTGAAAACAGCTCAAAACCGTCAGAAATCTTATGTTGATGTGAGGAGAAGAGAATTGGAGTTCACTATGGATGACTAGGTCTATCTGAAAATTTCACCCATGAAAGAGGTGATGAGGTTTGGGAAGAAGGGAAAGCTCAGTTTGAGATATATGGGACCCTACAAAATTTTGAGGTAAATTGGCAAAGTAGCCTATGAGCTGGAATTACCTTCAGAGTTAGCGTCTGTGCACCCAATATTCCAATGTGTCAATATTGAAGAAGTGCACCCAGTCCAGATCCTTGACTGTTAGGTTCGTAAGCTAAGGAACAAGGAGGTAGCTTCAGTCAAGGTCTTATGGAGAAATCAGCATGTTGAGGGAGCTACGTGGGAGGCTGAAGCAGATATGATGGCCAGATACCCCCATTTGTTCCCTTCCGACTCAATTTTAGTTCAAGGTATCAACTCCCTTCCCAAAACTGCTTTTAGTTCATATGTCTCAACTTCTTTCATGTAAATGATCATGTGCATGATTAGTGAATTCAGTTCAGACTTGAGATTCAGTTCAGAGATAGTCATTCCGCTAGTTTTCAGCCTTCATGATCAGTAGTCGGGTATAAAGAATTCCAATCTCGATTTTTCTGTGTGTTTTCCAACACCGAGGATGAATGTTCCCAAGAGGGAGATATTGTAATGCCCCAGAAACTAAAAGAGTAGACCTGGGACTTAAATTAGAGAAAGACTGGGAAAAAAATCTGCACCAGGTCACCGAATGAGTCATTTTGTGACCCATGGGGAGTGACCACGAGTCGTTAAGTGACTAATGGTGAGTCCTGGGCGTTTAATTTGAAATTTGGAAAAAATGGTGACCATGGGGGTGACCACAAGTCATGGTCAACACCACGAGTCGTGGTATGACCTGTGGTCTAGGATATATGTAAGGCTGGAAAATGCTAGGCAGTGTACCCAACGGATCCTCACCATGACTCGTTTGGGACACCATAAGTCGTGGGTCACCCGTGGGGACTCTTGGAAGTTTTGGGGCAGTTTGTTCCATGAGAGGTGACCACGATTCATGGTCACTGACCATGACCCTTTAGGTCACCCGTGAGGACTGACAAGTAGTTTTTCCCTACGAGTTTTCAAGGGTCTTTCAGTAAATTCCTACCCTCCTAAACATTAAACTATGTCATTTTAAATATAATTTCAGTCTTATTACTGGGGTTAAATGGTTTCTTTCCCCATTCTCCACTCAGACCATCAAAAAACAGATCGTAGAACTTCTCTCAGAGTTTTCCAGAGCAAGAGCTAGGGCAATCTTTTCTCCTCTATTTTCTCAGGGAATTCTTCGGGCTTTTTCACCATGTATGTGGGAATTCAATAAGGGAATAGTTCTTCCCTTGTGTCCTCAAATTCCTTCCTATTTTTCTCCATCAATTGTAGCCTTGAAATTTCTGATTGTCAAGAAATTGTTAGTTATACTTCGTTTAAATCATGTGGAATATGATACCATGTTAATATTACATATTTTCCAGCAGTTTGTGATTTAAATGATGCTAAATCTTATGAAGTGCAATTTAGCCCTATTCTTGAACTAGAAAATCTTGAATTTGCCTTAGTGCTTGAATATCGAATCTTAGCTTAATTTTATCAGTGTTGGGAACTCCCGTGTTGTTAGTATTATTGAATCTAAATCAGAATATTGTCAAATCAGTTTTAGTAAAAAATGTTAAAATTCTCAATGTCAGTTAGAAAATTCCAGCTGATCAGTTTGACTACAGAATTTTTGAGGTGTCAGTAGTACCTCCCAGTTGTCAGAATATGATTTACAATTGTCACACCCCATAAATATTAATGATTAGTTAGCGTACGCGTGGATTTGTGATGAATAAAGAGAGCTTGACGCGTGGGGGAAAAGCCTCGAAAGCAAGGTCGAGCGAGGCTAGGCCGTGAGGGGCCAGCACGATGCGCCAGCTGGCTACTGGTGTGACGGGAGGCGCGGCACAGGCTTCGTGTGGCAGAGCGGCAGCACGAAGCCCAGTTGAGTACGATGGCCGACGTGCCCCCTCCCCCTGCATCGACCTCCAAGTATATATACCCCTCTCAAGTATATATACCCCTTTCACTTCATTTTAAGACAATTCAAATAGAACCCACGACCAGAAGAGTAGAAGCACGCAACTTTCATTGGTTTTTCATCTGATTATGCTACCAAACGCCGTCCCATATCAAATTAACTTTGGATAACGCATCCTAGGACTAAGAAAATCATAACTATGGAGTTATTTCTTGAAAATTTCGCTCAGTAAATCGAAACTCCGCCGAATAAAATCGAGGCGGTGAAGAATTTGCCAAGACCAGAGAATCCTATGGATATTCGGAGTTTCTTAGGCTTAGCTGGCTACTACCGGAGGTTTGTTGAGGGTTTCTCATCCATTGCAGCGCCTTTGACTAAGTTGACTCAGAAGAAGGTGAAGTTTCAGTGGTCTGAGGCTTCTGAGAAAAGCTTCCAAGAGTTGAAAACTCGACTTACTTCAGCATTGGTGTTAACCCTACCCGAGGGTACCGATGGGTTAGTGGTGTATTGTGATTCTTCCAGAGTCGGTTTTGGGTGTGTGCTGATGCAGCGTGGGAGGGTGATAGCTTATACCTCTCGACAAATGAAGTACAGGAAAAGAATTACCCGACCCATGACCTTGAGTTGGTCGCGGTGGTGTTTTCATTGAAGATATGGCGGCATTACTTGTATGGGGTCCACGTGGATGTATATATGAATCAAAAGAGCTTGAAATATGTGTTCACACAGAAGGATCTAAATCTTCGGCAAACGAGGTGGTTGGAGTTACTTAAGGATTATGACATGAGTGTCCTTTACCACCCGGGAAAGGCTAATGTGGTTGCGGATGCGCTTAGTAGGCTCTCAATGGAGAGTGTGTCCCATGTGGATGAAGGGGAGAAGGAGTTGGTGAAAGATGTCCACCGGCTTGCAAGGCTGGGAGTTAGATTGATCGATTCGACTGATGGCGGTGTTGTTGTGCACAACGGGTCAGAATCGTCCTTGGTAGTTGATGTTAAATCCAGGAAAGATGAGGATCCAATATTGAGGAAGCTGAAGGAGGAGGTGCAGAGTCAGAAAGTGGAGGTTTTCTCCCAAGGGGGAGATGGTGTACTGTGATACTAGGGTCATCTATGTGTCCCGAGTGTTGATGATTTGAGAGTTCGGATATTGCATGAGGCACATGGTACCAGATATTCTATTCATCCAGTATCCATGAGAATGTATTGGAATAGACGAGAAATCTATTGGTGGGATGGTATGAAGAAGGATATTGCGGAGTTCATAGCAAAATGTCCAAACTATCAACAAGTGAAGGTCGAGCATCAAAGACCTGGAGGAGTACTTCAGGATATTGCCATATCCACTTGGAAGTGGGAAGAAATCAATATGGACTTCATTACAGGTCTGCCTCGTACTCACCGGCAAATGACTCCATTTAGGTTGTGGTGGACAGGTTGACCAAGGCTGCACACTTCCTATCGGTCAAGAAGACGGATTCAGCAGATGATTATGCTAAGTTGTATATTCGGGAGTTGGTTCAGCTTTATGGAGTGCCATTTTCTATTATTTCAGACCGAGGTACTCAGTTTACTTGTCAATTCTGGCGTTCATTTCAAAATGGGCTCGGGACTCAGGTTAAGCTAAGCACAACTTTTCATCCTCAAATGGACGACCAAGCAGAACGAACCATTCATACTCTTAAGGATATGTTGAGGGCGTGTGTTATGGATTTTAAAGGTATTTGGGATGATCATTTGCCCCTGGTCGAGTTTGCTTATAATAATAATAATTACCACTCTAGTATCCAGATGGCACCGTTCGAGGCCCTCTACGGGCGAAGGTGCAGATCTCCCATCAGATGGTTCGAGGTTGGTGAGGCAGCTATGGTAGGACTAGATTTGATTCATGAGGAAATGGTGAACGTTCAGTTGATAAGGGACCAGTTGAAAACTGCTCAGAGTCATCAGAAATTGCATGCTGATGTGAGGAGAAGAGAATTGGAGTTTGATGTAGACGACTGGGTGTTTCTAAAGGTATCTCCCATAAAGGGAGTCATGCGGTTCGTAAAGAAAGGTAAACTCAGTCCCCGCTATGTTGGCCCCTATCAGGTTGTAGGAAGAGTTGGTAGGGTGGCGTATGAGTTAGAATTGCCTTCAAAATTGGCTTCAGTTCATCCCGCGTTCCATGTATTGCTTTTGAAAAAGTGCTTGGGTGATCCAGCCTTGGTAGTTCCAGTAGAAAGCATTGGTGTGAAAGACAGCCTCAGTTATGAAGAAATTCCGGTTGAAATTTTGGATCGACAAGTTCGAAGGATGAGGAACAAAAAGGTAGCTTCAGTTAACGTTTTATGGAGGAATCAGCATGCTGAAGGAGCTCCGTGGGAGGTCGAAGCAGACATGATAGCTAGATACCCACATTTGTTCTCTGCCGGCTCAATTCCGACTTGAGGTATCAATTCTTGCCCTAATTCTCTAATCAGTTTCCATGTTCAGTTCATGTGCGCAAGTTTGAATTATGTTATGATAAATGTGTGTGATGCTTGAATTTAGTTCAGCTATGTGGTTCTTTTCGAAGGTAGTCATTTCGTGAAATTTCGGTTAAAATATCAGTATTGGAGTATGATAATTTCTTGTTTTTGTTTCCTGCTTGTTTCTAACATTCAAGGACGAATGTTCCCAAGGGGAGATATTGTTATACCTTGAGAATTTCAAGAATCGGACCCAGAAGTGAATCGGAGAAAAATTGGAAAATGTTGCATCAGTTGCAGAACGAGTCACTGAACAACTCGTGAGGAGACCCCACGAGTCATCAGGTGACTCGTGGGAAGGCCTGTAAGGATGAGGGACTCGAGGTCCCCACGGGCGATGTAATGACTCGTGGTCAGACACCACGAGTCTTCATGTCAATCGTGGGGTGGTTCTAGAAGAAGATTGGAAAATTTGTCTAGTGCATAACGAGAGGTGACCGAATTCGTCGCTAAGGGGCCGAGTCATTATGTCACTCTCGTGCAAGACTGACAGACCAGTTATCCAGTGAACTTAGTGAGAGAACCAACGGATCGTGTGCGCTGGTGACGAGTCGTCGGAGTCGTCATTAGGACCCCACGGCGATTATTTTCAGCGATTTCGGTAAGGGCTTTTACGTAGTTCCTAAGTTCTAAGAGTCTATACTACGTTGTTTTAAGCTCGTAATAGAGGGTTTTTAGCAGAGAAAAACCCATCTTAGGGCATTATTTTCATGCATGCAAGGTTGGGGGTTTTAGGAGAAGAATCAAGGTGAATCTCAAGGTCTCCAATTGGAATTTGGGCAATTAGTAATAGTAAGGATTCTTCAATCAGTATGTAGGGCTATGAGTAGGTGCTTCCTTCCACGCCCATGCCCATTCCCCATCCAATTTGTGATTGTTGTGATGATCAAGTATGAGCTTTCATTCAATTGCATGATTCGTACATCTCTACTCATAGGTATGATTAAATTGAGTTGTGTGGTGATTTACTAAGTTTGGGAAGATTCTAACTTAATTTTTTACAAAATTGTTTTCTTAAAAATTGAATCTAAAATGCTCATGTGTGGATAGTTCATATAGAATGTGATGATGATGGAGTAGATGATGAAAGGCATGTTTCAACCTTACCCATGATGTTTTCAAAGAAGATTAAATAGATCCAAGTATGGTAGAGCTTTGGGTTATGCCCAAATGATGATTTCAAATTGTGATTTTTTTCCCGACGACTTACCCATAGTGAGATGAAGTTTTGTTTAACCCTTATTATGAATTCTAGCTTGTGGTATGTTTTCAATGTAAAGCCTTCTCTATGCGTAAATCCTTAATTGTGATGCGAGTTATTGTCGAGCTTTGTCATGGAAAATGTTAAGCTTCATTTCGCACGATGTTGAGTCTAACTTGTAAATTTCATTCTAAGCTTTGTTGAAATGACATTGTTGAGCTTCATATTTGATCACGGGAAATAATATAGGTCCCGTGATACGCTTTACAACTTAAATTAGTCGTGTTGTCTAAGCTATTTGATACATTTTCATGTGATTTTATATAAAAGTGAAGATATGTACTATATGATTAGTCCTTTGTTTTGTAGGTTTTGATGACTTTTGAGCTAATTCATGAGTTGGTGAAATAGAGGCTTGGAGACAGAACTAACACGCAAACGTCGGCTTAAGGAGGAGGCCTAAGCAGCCCACTGCCGCGTCGGCAACGTACCTGGCGGGCGAGGCACAAGACAACCCCCTCGCCGGCGTCGGCAGCGTGCCCACTGGCGGTGGCTCCGCGACCAACCATGTGCAACGCGCTGCCCCAGCAGCGTGCCACGCTGCCAACGCGAGTGCTGGGCCGATTTTGGGGCAATTTCCGAGCCTCCCGCGTTCGGGCCCGTGTCACGAGGCAATGCTCGCGTTGCACTCCGTGACACGTTACTATTATTCTGGGACAAATCCCTACTATTATAAATAGCACACTTAGGTTTATTTTTACATATTCTGACTTGGTGGAGCAAAGAGCGTGGGTTCTGAGCTGATTTGAGGACGAAAATTCTTGGGTTTTCTGTCCCTTTCTTCTTCCTTTCAATTGTTTGCATAATTTCCATTCATTTAACGATGTTCAATCCACAAATGAGTGGTTAATTTCACTTCTTGCTGAGGTTATGAATTGTTGTATTGAAATGTAATTGTTGAATTCTTGGTTTATTTTATCTTTTCTTCTATGATTTGTTCTATTTAATTCTTGTTCTTACTACGTTAATATCTGGCCAATGTTAATGTAAATCCAAAGTCAGTTTCACCGAGAGGGTAAAGAAAGCTGAAGAGATTGTGAATTAATAGGATATGATCTGTTCTTTGTTTGGGAAAATTGGGAATTGATTTACCTTGGGATGAAATATACCTGAAAGTCGTATTAGTCATGTGTGGAATCGGTTTTGTATAGCTAAAACTTGAATTTCTTCTTATCACGTCAATGTAGGTGGAAGGTTCATGATTCTTAAGTTGGGTTAAATACGAGTTTTAATCCATAGGCATAAGTTCCGACCTTAATAGGAGAAAAGATAAACCATGTATATCGATATTTGATTTCTTTGCATGATTGTTGTAGCCTCAGCATGCTCCTTACTATAGTTCAGACTCAACTGTATAGATATTTTACTTTAGTATAAAAAGTTTCCAAAATACAAAAACTTTCTTTACCTTATTGTCTTCTTTATTATAGTTGTAGTAAATTAACACTTGAAAAGGTTTCACCACGTAGTCCTGTCCACAGCCAGGTTCGACATTCCAGTTCTTAAAAAGAGCCACTATATTACTTGCACGACCCACAACTTGCGGGCTCATCAGAAGTTTTGGCGTCGTTGCCAGGACTGGCAATTTGTAAAAAATTTTCTAAGTGCTGAATTGAATTCTATATAGCGTTGACAACGTGTTTTTTATTTTATTTTATTTTTAATATTTTGATTGTTTGGATACCATATGACATGACATCGTAGGAACACAAATGCGTTTAAATGGTAGATCTCATATTTTGACGAACCTTTTCTGAGTTTCAGAGGACACCACTGGTGGCAATATTGTAACACATGCAACATTTGTGGTGGTCAAGATGGCCATTGGAGATAAACTGTCAGAATGCATACTCCTTCCCAAGCCCCTATATGATCCTTCTGTTGTTTTGATGAATACAGGCATACTGAAAATGAGGATTTGGGACATGCCAAGACCGATTAGAAGACATGCTGAAACAACTCCTTGAGCAATCAGAAGCAATGAAAGAGACGGTGGCAACATTGATAAGTCGGGAAGAGGAGAATGCGGGAGACTCTAAAGGATGAGCGCTAAATTTACGGAGATGGTGCTAGAGCTGAAACTTGTGATCAATTGCAGGTGACAGTTGACAATAGCCAGGAAGGAAGTACAAGAGAAGACAAGGAGTGAATTTTTCAAATGAAGCCCGACATTTAGAACCTCTTGGCTTTGTCCCCGTGATGAGCTCTGCTGTAGAAAACTTCGTTCGGGGAGAAAGATATGCCCCATTTGAAAATCTTGGAGAGATAGATATTTGATGCGGAGAAAAGTATACAAGTAAGAGTCAATTGCATTGCAGTTTCGAGAATCAAGGTGCATTGGACCTCACTCGAAGCACTTTTCTACTTTAAGTTCTGTTGACGACATAGAAATAAGTACGCAAGGCGATAGAAAATATCGAAGGAGGACAAAACCCATATTAGAAATTTGTTAAATTCTAATAGAAAAAATGACTTCACTTGCAGGAGGACAATAAGCGTCAAGGCGACATCTATTTCTTAGTCCTTACAATTTTTCACCACCCACCCCGGGAGCATAAAGAAAATTAGAGAAGAAGTGAGGTGAGATTCATATCCTCAAGGCGGAAAAACGCGGTGAAAGCGTAATCGTCGTGCCGCGGCGTAAAGTGGCGCTGCTTGGGAGGCAACCCAAGGGTACCCATAAGGTACCATTTTTAATTTCTTGCATTTTACTGATTTTATTTATTTTTCATTTTTGTTGTTTTTGGTGAAGAGATTAAGCACGAGATGGAGGAAGTAAAGTACCCTTGGAGAGGAAGCTAACAAGCATGAAGAGAAAAGTGTGGGAGTGAACCCTCCACCTGCGTAAAGGGAAGAAACCATGTTGTTCGCTAGGCCTAAAAGCCTCAGGAAGTATTTTCACCCTTTTTAAATATTAATTTGATGCTATGAGGACATAGCATGATTTAAGTGTGGGGTGAGGGAAATTTCAAGAAAATTTCAAAATTTTTATTGCTTAACAAATTTTGAGTGAATATAATGCTTGTGCGAAAAAAAATGGAGAAATTTGAAAAATGTTTGTGGAAGTCAAGCATGGATTCATCACCCGTCAGTTTTTCTTTTGGTTCTTTTCCGATGGGGTCTTGAACTGAAACGAGAATAAAATTTTTATTTTATTTTATTTTTCTTTATTTTTAATTGTCGGTATACTAATGTCTTAGTCATAGTTGGGGCCCATTTCCGACGATGGATGGATGACGACCGTCTTGAGAGCTTAGTCAAGCTAGGTTTTAGTTTTGAACTCATAGCTAATTGATGCGTGATATTCTTTTTATGTGTTATGAATGATTGTAAGATGCAAGTATGTTTAGTGTTAAAGCATGTAAATGTATAACTTTGTTTGAGATACTTAGGCTCTTGAATTTGACTTGATATGATTGTTATAATTTAAATTCTTAACAATTATTTAAATAAGTCTGCAATGTATCACAAGTGACATGTGCTCTATTAGATTATAAGTTTAGTAATTGATATATTATGAATATCTAGATTTTTTACCTGATGTGGTTATAAAATGAAATAGAAGTGCATTACCGAGTGTTTAGTTATTTCTTTAAAAACCAATCTATCCTCATTTTTTCTACACAAATAACTTATCTAGTGTCCCATTGAGCCTTAGCCTATTCTTTGATATAGCTGCTTGTAAAAGCTCAACCATCTTTATTTCAGTGGCAATTTGATCAAGCTCTAAAGCGCTTAAAGAAGAAAAATCTGAAAGAGGAAAGGAGTGAAGAATGAAAAGAAAGAAAAAGTGGAAGTTGCAAAAAAGTGAGAAAGGTCAAAATTGCACTTGTGTAAAAATGGTTGATTAATAGTAAGGAAGTAAGAAAACAAATGAATGAAAAATAATTTATACAACTCCTTACTAATGAGCTAAAAGTGCCTAAAAGAAATGAGGGAGCAAAAGAGGAAAAAGAAAACTACCAAGGATAAAAGGTAAATGAGAAGAGATTCACAATGAGGCTGAAGATGTAATTGGCCTTTCCAAGGAAGATAATCCCACTATGCAATCACAATAGTACCTACCTACACTGATACATTACAACCTAAAAAGTCCTACTTGATCTTACATTCGTACATCCTCAAATTAGTAGTACAACACTAAAGAGCAAGCTTATGAGTCATTACATGGTGCATGTGAATTCTTTGTGAAGTAGTGAAATTCTATTTATGTACCCACACATGTTGTGATATAAAAAGTGTTTTTGCGTGTGAAATTAGGTAACTCTCTTTCCGTGAGGGCACATGTTTAATGAAGGATATAGTTCATGTGGGATCTCTTAATCAGTTGATGTGCATGAGTTTGCTTCGAGTGAAATTCGATTCTTGAGGTTAAGAAGTCTTAACATAGTTGTATTTCATTTCATTGATCAAAGCGTGCATGCCTTATTTTTAGCTTGTATCTTAAATAATCATCATAGCCATAATTTGAATTACCTTGCTAGATTAGTTAGGTGTGAGTCTTTATTTACATGAGATGTAAAAGGTTGTTCGAGGACGAACAAGGCTTTAAGTGTCGGATAGTGATCTTGGGAAAATAATATAGAGTCCCGTGATACGCTTACAACTTAAATTATGATCGTGTTTCTAGCTATTTGATACATTTTCATGTGATTTTATATAAAAGTGAAGATATGTGCTAACCAACATGATTAGCCTTTGTTTTTAGGTTTTTGATGACTTTTGAGAGCTAATTCATGAGTTGAGTGAAGTAGAGGCTTGGAGGCGGAATAAACACGCAAACGTCAGCAGAGGAGGCCTAAAACAGCCCACCTGCGTCGGCAACGTACCCGCAACAGGCAGGCTGCCCAGACAGCCCCTGCCGCATTGGCAACGTGCCACGGCAGAGGTAGCTCTGCGACCAACCATGTGCAACGTGCTGCCCCAGCCGGCGTGCCACGCTGCCAACGCGGCTGAAGTCTTTGCGAGAGGCCGATTTTGAGGCAATTTCCAGAAGAGCCTCCGCGTTCGGAGCCGTGTCACGAAGCAATGCTCGCGTTGCACTCAATGACACGTTACTTATTATTCCGGGACAAATCCCTACTATTATAAATAGCACACTTAGGTTTATTTTTACATATTCTGACTTGGTGGAGCAAGAGCGTGGGTTACGAGGCGAGTTTTGAGGATGAAAATTCTTAGGGTTTTCTCTATCCCTTTCTTCTTCCTTTCAATTGTTTGCATAATTTCCATTCATTTAACGATGTTCAATCCACAAATGAGTGGCTAAATCCTATGCTGAGGTTATGAACTATTGTATTGAAATGTAATTGTTGAATTGCTGGTTTATTTTATCTTTTCTTCTATGGTTATTCTATTTAATTCTTGTTCTTACTACGTTAATATCTGGCCAATGTTAATGTAAAATCCAAAGATCAGTTTCACCCGAGAGGGCAAAAACTGGAAAGTTGTAATTAATAGGATATGATCTTTTCTTGGATTTTGGGAAAATTAAGGAATTGATTTGCCTTCAGGATAGAAATATACACGAAAGTCGTATTAGTCATGTGTGGAATCGGTTTTGTATGGCTAGAACTTGAATTTCTTCTTATCACGTCAATGTAGGTGGAAGGTTCATGATTCTTAAGTTGGGTTAAATACGAGAGTTTTAATCCATAGGCATGGTCCGACTAGCAGCGGAGAAAAGATAAACCATGTATATCAATAGTGAGATTTCTTTACATGTTCATTCTTGTAGCCTCAGCATGCTCACATTCATAGGTCAGATTCAACTGTATAGAATATTTTATTTTGTTATAAAAATAGTTTCCAAAATACAAAAACTTTTCTTTCTTTGTGTCTTCTTTATTATAGTTGTAGTAAATTAACACTTGAAAGTTTCACCTGTAGTCTGTCCCTGTGGGTTCGACATTCCAGTTCTTAAGAGCCACTATATTACTTGCACGACCCGTACACTTGCGGGCTCATCAATATTTATATGATGTCTTGTGTATGCATGATTTCATTGTGATCTTTGTCAATAGAAAATGTTGAGCTTCATTTCACACGATGTTGATTTTATGCATGATTTCATGTTGAGCTTCGTCACTAGACGATGTTGAGCTTCGTAAGACGATGTTGAGCTTCGTATTTATACGATGTAGAGCATTGCATGTTTTGGGAGAAGAGTCTAGCACCGAGCGGGCTAAGGGTCGATAACCCTACGCCCCTAAACTACGCACCAACTAGGTTGATTCTATTATATTATTGGGACCTCCCTTGTGAGCTATCCCCGGCCCGATTGGCCCCTTTCAGGTTGATATCGATATCATGGTAGCGTCCCTAGCCCTGACAAGGTTTTGGAAGGCTCTGCCTGCTTGAGTGTAATAGTTGGGACCACGTAAGCTCTATCGTGGTATGTCGGTTAAGGGACGAGTCTCCTACTATTATATCATTCGAATTTGCATATCCATTACTCATGATAATTATCATATGTATGCATGTTCAACAAGCAAGGTTTGACTCATTGTTCAGCTTTTGATATAAATGTTATGTGTTAGCTTTGAGTCATTCGAGCCAGTTATGAGGTCTTAAAGCCATGCACGAACATGTTATGAAAAGAGTGCGGTTTCAAAATGAATACATGTAGTCTTCTACTTACTCTTAAAAGCTTATTATATGTATGAATGGTTTTAAATGATTGATGTTATCAAAGCGGTTTTACTTACCTTGCATACTCAGTACATTCCACGTACTGACCGCATACCTTCTATGCTGCATCGTTTCATGATGCAGGATCCGTATCAAAGGTTCAGCCCCGTTCTTAGCCGCTTATCAGAATTATCACCTTTCTCATCTTTCGAGGACTAGACTTTCAGTTATCTTGGATGTATTTTTAGTTCATATTTGTTGAGTTAGTTGGGGGCGTTGTCCCATCAACTCATCCAGATTTGAGGCTTATCAGACTTAGGCATGTATTCAGCTTCAGACGTTCTTTCTATTGTTATGTCAAGTTAGATTTTAGATGAGTTTATGATTATGTTTCTTCATGTTTATTAAATTAATTAGTGAATGCTTATGCAATGGGTTGACTTGGGGTCTCTCGGGGTCCCTTGCCCCATGTCTACTATTCGGGTCTACACTCGGGTCATGACAGTCTCATTCCCTCAATATAAAGGTTTCAGTTGAAAGGAATCGCGGATTACAAGTTGAAACTCGCCAGTCAATCGGGAATCGGCAATCGAGGTATGTAAGGCATATCCCTCGGCAAGTCGTTCTCGTCGTACAGTGCTACGACTTATGTTCTTGAATGGAAATAACAGTCCCATATGTTGCAAATAGTTTCTACCAATAGATTGTTATTAGACATGTTGTGGTCAAGTGTTGTCTATAGACTATGAATATACATATGTTGTGGTTAGCTGCTAGAAAATGTGTAAAGATTATATTGCAGTATCCTTTTTCCGGAAAGAACAGGTTAAGTATGACATACGCTAGAAGCGTCATAGAAACTCCTCTGTTCTATAGTTCATTGTGCTAGTAGAATTGGATGTTTTATTGCCAGGCCTAGACCTTAGAAGCTCGTGGATAGTTATTGGGCCTGAGTTAGTAAGTTGAATATCATAAGCGCAGCTAGGCAATATAACTACCCATTTGGTGCCTGTATTGTCAGTGAAGCACGCCTAGAGGACATTGGTGTATCCTCCGCCCCTGAGCTAGAAATTTAGATAGGATGGCCATACTTTAGAGTCAGCGGCACTAGGATTGTCTAATGAACTGAGTGACAACATGCCATCTAGTTAGCTACTACAAGTGATTGTCAGTTCCAGTTGACATAGTATTTGTCATACAGGTTGCTCAGAATGCCATCCAAGTCGTTCAAGTCAAATAGACTCGTGGGTACCCTAAGGAAGGGGACTTTATAAGTAGTTAGAGGCGGGCCAACGCCCCAGCCTGGTCCTTTGAGATACTCAGGTACAGGTTGTTGTGAGTGGCTAAGTTTGTGTAAACTTAACTTCAAGATTAGGAATCATCTAGAAGAGTCATGTAAGATCCGAACAAGCCAAGTTAAGGTCTAAAGGACTAGAATCATGTTAGTACAGTATTACCCTCAGGCTAAGAATTTCAATAGGCTACCTGCGGGGGATTAGAGACCGACCGCTAAAAAGCATGTCCAGTCAGTAGCAGTCCTACAGCCGTTCTAAGAAAAGGGACTAAGTAATTGGTCCTCTGCGACCCTATAGTTGCTTATGAGTTATAGCTTCCTAAAAAGGACATTCAGAATATTATTAGGCCACTCTGGATCTCGCCCTATTCAGTGTATACCGTTAGAGATTATGATCACTACCAGCATCCTCTGATCAGATACAGGTGCACGGGGTATGCTTGCTAGTAGCCATACAGATTATTCTAGGGGCGAGCAATGGTTGTGTTAGGCCCGAAAGGCCAGATACGCCTCTTAAGTGGCTAGATTGAGACTTCAGTATAGTACCTCGGTGGGGTTTCCCTCACTTAGGAGCCTTCCGTGACCACCCCAGGGTTACTAGTTGTGTTGTCGCCTGCTAGGTGCTATATGAAGTTGCTCCAAGGAGCGATATACCATCTCCAGAGACAATGCAGAGGCCCAAGGGCCTTACACAATACATTCCATGGCTGGACTACCAGTTTTATGTCGTATCGGCATCACACCCCCATCGATCCTGGTGCCCGGGGTGCAGTTATTAGGATTCCACTGGACTCAGACACAACTATAGATCAGGAGCCAAGAAGGCTCAGTTGCAGATCCAGGGGGACAGGTAGGTTGGCTATTGCACCAGTAGAGTCATAAAAACTTTGATAGGGGTATATAGATTGAGGTGTACTTGCCAGGGCTTATGGGGGTCCCGGTAGATTATTGTTCTGTTGTTTGTAGCAGGCTTATGGGGGCTAGGTTAGGTTCTTGTTTGTTTTTTTGTCTGCTAGTTATAGCTTATGAATATATGATGATACAGTCGTAGCTCATATACGTGTAGTTTTTTGCTAGATGCAGATTACGAATAAGCCAACTTACAGGTTAATCTTTCTTCCCTCTCTCTCTACTTACTTTCAGTCTTTAACAGCTTATTTATTGCCTTACATATTCGGTACATATTATACTGAGACCCATCCCAGGACGCTGCATTACTTGCCTGCAGGTTTATAGAGACAGAGTTTAGGCTCTTCAGTAGCAACTGTTGAGAGTCAGCAGTTTGGCCAGCTCTCTTCGTTCGGAGTTGCCAGGTTGTAGAGGTTATAGTCTTTCATTTGTATAGAATTTAGGGTAGGCCGAGGCCCTATCCCGACCACTATTTGAATTCTTAGAGGCTTGCAGAGACAGTTGTCAGTTAGCTAGTTGTTGTTGACCGTGTGAGGCCTAAATTAGTTATGTTTCGTGTGTTGTCCGTGTGGGGTCTGATATAGTATCTTGTTCTCATTTCTGTTATAACTAAACAACATGGTGTTCTTGTCGGCCCGCATAGGATCCCTTTTGTTGCCTGTTGTTGGTTAGCTGTTTTCGTTTACATGTGGTTATACGGCCTTATCGACCGGAGGCTGTATTTATGATGTTCCATGATTTTACCGCACTTTCGATGCTTAAAACCAAGAAATTATGCACATTCCAGGTATGTTTATATGGGTATAATGTATTTTGTTTTTAATGTGCAGGAAAACAGGTCTAGAAGAGAATTTGGTTGAATTAATGATAAAAACAACTGAAAGGTGACTGCCAGGCACTCAACGAATCGTTGGCAGGAGGAACGACCTGTCACTTGAGCAGTGGGCAAAAAGATGAAGTTTTGAAGAAGTGAAACAATGCATTTGACGATTTTTGGTAACGAGTCGTGAGGTCAACCATTAGGCTTTGAAGAGAAAATTGCAACCAAGTGTCCAGTGAAGTTGACGGCAGACATCATGAGTCATCACATGAAGGAATAACTCATTGGCAGGCCACTGGAGCTATCCGTGAAGTGCACTGGATTTTTGTAGGAGTCAATCCACGAGGGACCTAACGACTCGTTCTCAGGCAAGACGAGTCGTTACGTGACCCGTTGCCAAGCATGGATATGTTGGTGAGAACGACTGCTTTGAGAAAGGAACGACTCATCAGAGGGCCTAACGATCCGTCACCTAGTCTGTTGCCATTGCCGACCTAGTTTCCAGATTTATTTAGGAAAAGGATTTCTTTGTATTATAAATACCCAGATTTAGGTTAATTTTTTTAGATGATTTCTAGAAGGATCTTAGCCGATATTAAGATAGGATCTTGAATGATATTGTGAGAATATTCTTGAGAGAATTTTTATACAATTGTTCTTGATTCAAGAAATGAAAGCAACATTGAAATTTTATTCAATCTTCTTGGTTTCTATTCTACAATAATTTGTAAGTTGCAATTATGATTTCTTCTATATTTTGTGATTGCAATACTACAAACATGAGTAGCTAAACCCATAAAGTAGGTTTGTGGGAACCAAGATGAATTAACACACATAGGTAAAAATACTTAGTGATTTCCTGAACGGGGTTTTATGCACGTATTGTTTTTCCCTTCGTTTTGATTGATTCTTGATGGTTGCAAACATTAGGACTTGCCTTATTCTTTCTTACTGGATCAAGGAAGTAAAGAATGGGAAAAGGGATTAACAACGAAGATTTGAGGCTACCAATCCTCATCTAATAGTTTGAACTTGTCCGGGAATAGCTAATCCGATATTAAGGATAAGGGTCAACTAAAGTACACCCATATACAGACCAAGTTGCGTGGTGAAAATCATCTATATAGGGGACCAACCATTTAGGTGAACCTAACTTACCAATATTGCATGATAAACACCGGAATAGATCACTAGTATATAAGCCTTGTGGTTATGAAATCTTGGGGAATACAATCCTAGTCTAGTCGTACAAACCAAACTTGATACAAGCATTCATTAATTTTACTTTTGTCATTATTATATATTCTTCCCCCTTTGGAAATAAGTAAATCAATAGTAATAGTTATTTTCATTAACCTAAGTTCTTACCATATTCCCTATGGGATCGACCTCAACCTTCATTGGGTTCAATATTTGACAATCGACTGCTTATATCTCAATTGCGAGGTGTAATTTGGGCGACATCAAATTTTGGCGTCGTTGCTGGGGAATACGGCTAAGGCTTTTGCTAATTGTGTTAACTTTGATATTGGTTCTTATTTATTTGTTTTATGTTTCTTTTGTTGTTTTGGTTTCTTAATAGGTCTTAGGTTTGTGCATGCCCGACACTAGAAGTCAAGGAAACCCCTTGATACCAATTGATCACGAACTTGAGCTAACGTTAAGAAACTTGAGGAGAATGGCCAACATACATGAGCAAGAAACCGTGGACCATGCCACAGCAAGGATGTTGGTCGAAGAGCAAGCTTGGGCTAGAGAACGTGAGTTAGCCAGAGTTGCTGAAGAGCAGCATCTAGATGCAGAAGCTGGACGAGCTAAATGACCCAGAAGTCTAGAGCACCAGTGACACCGATATTTTGATGAGGAAGATAATGCGGATATATATGAAGCTTGTGCCACTGGAGTGATAGTCCCTCCTCCTTTTCCTGCTGGGGCAAAGTTTGATATTACAAGTGCAATGATTCAACTGCTGAATATGAAGGGAATATTTGCAGGTCATGCATTCGATGACGCCCACGCTCACTTGACGAATTTCGTGGGTATATGCAAGGCATACAAGAAGCCAGGGGTCAGCCAGGACGCAATCAGATTGAGGCTATTTCTATTCTCTCCTGGGAGTGAGGCGACAATATGGTTGGCTGAGCTGCCGAATGAATCCATCACTACTTAGGGAGAGCTCGAGAGAGATTTTATTGAAAGGTTCTTCCCACCATCCAGGGCGTTGCAGCTAAAGGATGAAATATATAACTTGAGGCAGCTAAATTTTGAGGCACTCCATGAAACCTGGCTGCGTTTCAACAAAAAGCTCAAAAAGGTGCCAAACCACAGGATTCCGGATGATACATTATTGGAAATCTTTTACCGGTCCCTGAATGCCAACACCAAGGTGGTTGCTGATACTGTCTCAGGAGGATCCTTTATGAGTCATACTTATGCGAAGGCTGCGGAGTTGCTGGACAGGATCACTAAAACCAACTGAGCTTGGAACACTAGAGAGTTGGAGGTTCCGGCTGGTTCTTATATAGTTGGTATGTCTGCCGAACAACAGAGAATAGATGAGGAGCGTGACCAAGACATTGCATATATTAAGACCACCATGGGTTTTCTTGCCAATCACTTAATGGAATGGGAGCAGAAAAATTAACATTGTAGGTTCTCAGGGCAAGGCCCCGAGAAATGATGGTTGCGAGTCTGAGACTAAAGAAGATGTCAATTATTTGAATGATCAGAGGATGGGTTTCCATATCAACATCCAAGGGTCTAACCAAGACTCTTGGTGTCAAGGTCAAGGGAACCAAGGTCGGAACTTCTACAAGGATAATAATTTCAACTGGGGCTAGTACCGAGATAATGGGGACTGGAAGAAGTGAGAGGAGTTCAAAAATGATAGGAGTGGTATGTATGTTCCTCCACGAAACCGAGAAACATGGTCGAGCAGTTCAAGCATCAAAGATATGCTTTCCAAAGTTCTCAAGCAGATGGAGGCAATAGACAACCACTTTAAGGACCTCGTCACCAGAAAAAGAACCGTAGGTTTGAAACCTGCTGATAATCTGCACCACTGTGGTGCCATCACTACACGGGTCCTAGCACAAAAAAAGGAAGACCCAGGTGCGTTTACTATACCTTGCACCATTGGGGAGGCGGAGTTATCAAGGGTGCTTTGTGACTTGGGAGCTAGCATAAATCTGATGCCGCTACCGTGAAGAGAACTACAAAAAACAAGGGAGCAACGGGTGACTTCATGAGCGATTTCTCCAAGGAACGAATCGTTTAGTCTCCCATCAGGTACACTGGATCAAAATTTGAACGTAAAGAAAATGGGTAATAACATTCACTCAAAGAATCATTGGGAAACCAAACGACTCGTTAAGTGACCCGTCCTAAAGCTACAATAGGCCAAGGACCACAACTCAGGAAATGACTCGTTGAGTAACACCACGAGTCGTTACATGAGTAGTTAGGTCCCAGGTAAGTTAACTTAACCCGACCCATGACTACAACTGGGAGAAGTTTCAAAATTAAAATCAAAAGAACCCAATTTCATTTAACACTCCCCGTTAAACTCACACACATTCAAAGCTTCGAATTTCCCTCTTCTCTTCTCCTTCTTCCTCACTCAACCTCATCAAGAACACCGTTGATAGATCTTCGTCACTGGAGCACATTCACACTTGATTTTGCACTCCATCTCTAATAACTCACAATTGTAAGTGATCTTCCCCACACAAAAACTATGAATATTTTTTGCATTCCATCAAGAAATTTCAAAGACCCATGTATGAGTTAGCTTGAATGTTCTTCGATTTACATTGTGTTTATACGTGCCTTGTGATGTAGATAAACCCTACGAAGTGTAAAACATTGATTTTCCATCATGTAGTCACTTGGGTTGATTTTTAAATTGAGTTTTGTGTTTGTGGAATTGAAAACTGTAAAGAAGATGAAGATGAACAGAAACTCTTGAGCAAGAGCCACATCACGAGTCGTTGGGTCACCAAACGACTTGTCATGTAGCTCGTGCTAAGTGAGAAAATTAAACTGCTGAGGCAGTGTACTTAACGAATGACCTAACGACTCATATCCTCTGGTAACGACTCTTTGGGATCAATCGTCAAGTACACTGGACCTATTTGAAAAATGTCCTATCTGGGGTAACGAGTGACTTCACGAATCGTTGCCAAAAGCAACGAATCGTTTAGTCACCCGTCAGGACCACTAGAACCAGTTTAAAAATATTTTCTATTTCATCTCCTCTTATGTACCAACATTGTTTCCATAGGTACAATGGCTCCACGAGGTACACCAAAGAAGGGTCAAACCAAAAGGCAGGTATCTAAGCGCAGTCAACCATCATACTGAAGGCTACGAGATGATCCATCCTCCTCTGAAGAGTCGAGTGGCTCTGAAGAGGAATATGAAGTATCGGAGGAGCAGCTGGTGAGGAGGACGACCAGGGCTAGGGCTCAACAAGTTTCAAATTCGAAAACCCTAGTTGATACTCCCACTCCACTAGCAAGAGATCCACCCAGCCGCACTAATGAAAGCGCTAGGGATGCTACTACACTTGTTCCTGAGGCTCCCACAGTTGGGCACAATACAGAGAGAGTTGATGAGTCGCATGCCCAGTGAGGGGACTCGGACAATGAGTTGACTGAGACATCGGGCACATCAAATGAGCAACCGAGAAATGTGAGAAGATGGTGTGTCCATGGCAGGCAGGCTATATACAACTGAGATATTTCTCCCAATGACAAAGGCAATCCGAAGCAGAGCATTTACGAGGAGCCAAGGCTAGTAACTACAGGACTTAAAGACCTGCCAGAGCTATAGGTAGTATTTGAAAAATACAGGTTCAGGTGGTTGACCGAGCCATCAGGTAGTTACAGTCCATGCCTAGTCCGAGAGTTTTATGTGGCATATGTAGCCACGTTGCAGCGGTTGGAACTAGGAGGCTAGGATTGGAAGAAGCGGTCTTCATCGAATCAAGTGATGGTTCCTAAGGCTTTAGTTGATATATCTGAGGAGACGATTTCCAGGATGCTATATGGGCCAGAATATCGAGCTCCAATGAACACGGCAGAGTTTGATCACAGGTTATTCGAGTTGCAGAATGTCAAGAAAAAGAAGTTGAATAGCATGGAGCGGATATAGCAGTACACTTGTCTTTCCCGAATCATTGCCACAAAGGGGTCGTTAGTTGAATGGTTGCATGGTACTGAGTCATAGATAAAGAAGGCCACATTGAACTTTCAGGTGAAATTTGGTGGTCGCTGGTGAGGCACAAGATGGTACCAACAAGTAATGATAATATACTCTCACTCAACAGAGCAGCACTGGTAGCCAGCATAATGGAGGGGTACGCAATCAATTTCCCGTAGTTCATTATTGAGGAGATTCAAGAGCGGGCTATAAGTGATGGTATGATGATTCCCTTCACCTTCTTGATTGATAGACTATGTCGGGAGTCTCGAGTTCCAGAATTGCCATCAGTTGATCAAAGAGTGGTGGTCCAGAAGATTACTGATATCAGGCTGATTAGAGATGATACAAACCTGGTATTCAGGGCAAGGACTCAGGCATCTGCATCCGCTAGAGCGACCATAATAGCAGAGGCATTTGGCAGTGGGATGCAGACTGATGCAGCATAGTTCATCGAGTTAGAGGTCGAGCCTATTGAGTGCAGAGAGATAGGTAGCCAGGCTAAGGCTACAGATGCAGCGAATGCCTCCACACCTGCCGATGTTCCTGAATCATCATCTACGGCAGCAGCATCCAGACCATCAGTAGCACCTCCATGATCCGCCATAGCCAGCCTAGTCATAGTATCACAGGAGTTCTTGGTTGACATGGCTAGGCGGCTAGCTAAATTAGAAAAGCAGCAGGCGCACACGGCTCTACCGGTCAAAGTCTTGATGGAGCAGGTTAAGCCCTGGGTGTCAAAGGAGTTGGAGACGTTGTCCAGTTTGGTGCATGGGCGAGTGGAAGCTTTTGAGAGAAGGATGGACGAGCACCTTGCACAGTTACAGGCGCTGGAGTTATCTTGATGGTACTCAGAGATTGGAGCGTTACGAGCCGAGGTGCGGGACTTGGCCGCACGACAGATAGTTGTGGTACCTCCGCCGATACTCCCCGTGATCAATGATGAGTTTGAAGAGGAGCTACCACCTATTTTTGATTTCATCATGAAGCATCCGGCGGCACATGACAAGGGGAAGAGGCCTCGTGAGGAGGCAAGTGATGATGTTGATGCGTCTCTGCTCCGTCAGCAAGAATGGGAGCGGAGTGAGATGGAGAGAGCACTGCACAAATCAAGAGAGGTGGCTCGACTGAGATTCGAGACTGAGGCAACGAGAGCTCATGGAGAAGGAATGAGCTCAGTTGGATTTTAAAATGCGTCGGGTCAAGCCGACGATATTGGAGTAGATGTTGGAGGCGTATCTACACCCTCCACCGACCAGGTAACTGACACCTAGGTCGCACAGGTATGTTTAGTATTTCATTATTTTTTGTCTTGTATATATATGCGTCGAGGATGACGCATGCTTTTTCTGATGGGGGTGGGGAGGGATACCTGTGCATTCTATTTTTCTGAACATAACCCCAGGGTTTTTCTTGTCGGATATCTTTTCCCTCAGGTGTTTCATATCTAGTAGAACCGGAATGTTTAGGATGTTATTTTTTGTGTTTTTTGTGTGTCAATCGGAAGAAAGTTAGGATAACTTAAAGCAGTTAAGAGCTAAAATTGTTTGATATTTTGATTTTTGATAATTTGACACCCCTCTGAAACAATTTGTATATGTATTTGTGAGAGTTGACAATTATGACCTTTGTGAATCTTTGCATGGCATTGGAACTGTGAACTTGTTTACCATTGTATGGTTTTACCTAAACTACCGATTAGTAGAATTGATGATGTTGACCTGTGCTATGTGTGAAGTGAGGTCTGATAGCTGAATTCGGTTGTGTGTGTCAATTTAGAACTTGTCTGGTCAGTCGTACCGAGATAGAGGATAAGAAACTAGGAAAGGATCATAGGCCTTTTTTCATGTGTGAGTCCACTTTAGCCTAAAAGACCTACCAAAGTGAATAAAAATCCCTTGATCCAAATGTTTGAGCTTAAATTGACTTTTTTTTATTTACACCAATTCACCTGCCTGATTTTGTTATGAATGAACCTGTTTTGGCCCTGGTCCCTCCTTGGACATTGTGAACTTCAACTCAGGAAAATCGCCTAAGTTGAGGGTCGCTATGATAGGGATGATTAAGAAGAGTCGGGTGGAAGTAAAGTTTGGTAATGAAAAAGAAGGAAAAAGAGTGGGTGCGGTATGCATGATGAAAAGAAAAATAAAAAAATTTGTTGTCCAAAAAGAAAGAAGAGAAAACAAAAATAATGTATAACACCAATAAGTTTTTGTTGAATAAAAAATAACTGCATCCGTAGTGTCTAAAGTAAAGAAAAGAAAAAGAAGAAATAAAAGGAAAAAGGGAGAAAATAGAAATAAAGGTGAAAAGTGGAGTAAAAAGGCGTAGTGCCAAGGAGGGTTGAGCTACTAAAATCCATATGTACCATACCCAAGCC